>CABEGB010000313.1:485454-500965 GCA_901521435.1 Crematogaster levior
TCAGAAAGTGCATTTCTTTCAAGATAATCCGGTGGGGAAGTTAAAATGGGTCATCCTGTATATATATATTGAATGTAAAAGACGCAGAAATAAAAGAGATTGTAATTTTAATTATTAATAACATATAAAAAATGATTATGACATTTTAAAAATGGAAGCTACTAGTGTAAAATGTAAAATGTTTACATTTTGAAGGTGTGCCGAATGAAAGAGAAACATCAAGGCATCTGTTCAGAGATCATAAACGATTTTGTGGACATTGCGGTGAAAATTGCTGATTATCGTCAGGCGAATGGTAATCATATCCCAAATTCCGCTTGGGGCGAATGGAGAATGTTATTCCTGAAGAGCCAACCAATATTTGAATTTATAGATTACTTCAATGATGTGGAAGAAAATGTAGAAAACAAGATAAAAACCGAAGAAAAGATGGAGATGAATGAAGATGGTGAAATAATAGTGAAGAATGATGGAAGAAGAAGTAGCGAGGAAAGAGTAAGAAACGAAAAAGAGAGAATAAAAATGGAAAAAGGATTAAAAACTGAAGAAAGGCAAAGACTAGTTCAACTGGAATTGGAGCGTCAGCGATCTCTTGCTGATGCAGACTTTGAAAGTTATCGAGACTTAGTTCCGCCCTGGGATCAATTCACACCAAAAAGAGAAAAGGAAGTTGAAGAAATTTACAAACTAGGTTGCGTTGTGCTTGGTTACGTCGTTCATCGCTTGTTGGAAATCTTATATCCTTATCCGGCCAAAATTGTGGACTGTCCAGTGTCCAGAGTCAAGGTTGCGGCCATTGTCTTGAGCATAACAAATGCAACCTTGCACGAACAGTTGCGAGAATTGCTGATGAATACCGGAATTCATTTGCTGACGATGGAAGATGCGATCAATCATTGTCTAGAGAGATACAAGCAGGAAATGGTTGATGTGGAGTACATCGATCTGAACATCATCTCAGCGACGACGAGAGACATCAAAAGATTGAAAGCTAAGAACAAGACGGACGACTCAAGGGAGCGTCACCCGAAGATAATCGAACGATCAGCAAAATTAGCAACGTTCCAGCAGAGCACAGCCGAGGAGAAACAAACGCAAACACCTAGACAGATACCACATGATGATATGGATCCGATTTTAAGTGACACTGCATATATAGGTAGAGGAGAATAGAAGTTCAAATCAATTAATAATATAATTAAAATTTTGTTAGCAGATTAATCCTAAAGTCGCGGTTTACGACATGATATTATTTTCATCAAAACACATAAAACTACAGTTCATCAGACATAAAATAGTTCTGTATCTAAACTATTAGTTTTTTAATAATGGACAATGGATTTCGAAAATTTATCGTTACGATTATTAATCGTTGAGAATATTTGTTTATTATTGATCGCAGCTAGAATAGAAACTATATTGTTACTTAATTGTTTAGGCAAATGGACTTACGAGTTTCTCACGTTGGGTCAACCGATTTCGAACGAGTTAAATACGAAGATATTAATTGAATACCTAAAAGGAATTGGAGACGTTGAGGGATGGGCGTTAATAAATTATCCTAATACATATGAACAAATGGCAATGTTAGAAAAAGCATTGACAGGACGTGAGATACCTCCTGATCCCGTTAAACTTACTGATGTCAACATCGAGGATATTGATCTCTTGTCACCTAGAATCATGTTTGGTGTTGAGGTCGACACATTCGCTAAATGCAGGCGCGTTCAATCATTTCATGTCAAAATTGATTTGTGACTTTATAAGTACTTATATGATTGTGACTTTATATTAAATATTGATTATTTAATATTATTAATTAATATTATTTACATATTCAGATTTATTTATTATTAATAATAAATAATTATTTATAATAATAATCGATGTCGCTTACTGTAATAAATCTTGAATTAAAGTTGATTTAATAATTATTAATTACTAAATAATAGATTTTCTAAAAATTAATGTAATTTAAATAGGCAATCTAGATTATTGCCGAACCCAATTTTAAATAGGCAATCTAGATTATTGCCGAACCCAATTTCTAGAGCAAATGATTATGGTACTCTTCCTCCAACGTTCATAACAATGTATATCAAGACAATGCTGAAACCAAAGGAAATAAATAGTCAAGAACAACTTTGTATACCTCTACCCGACGATGCTACCTCGATGGACGAATATTATGCTAATCAAAATATCGCATATGGATTTTTTTACAACGTTCTCGATCTTCCAACCTTGAAACAATTGGCCGAACTTATCAAGGATCATTTTCACAAAAAGAAACTATCTTTGGAGTCCTCCGAAAAACTATATCATGATAAGCAAAAATCCCTTATTGACTCGAAGATGGCTATTACTAAACGTCTAATACCGAAATGGGAACGTTCAGAATACGAAGAGAAGAAAGATGTCGAAGCTGAGAGCTCTAAATTACAACTGGAAGTTCAAACGCAGCCAGCAAATAGTTACGTTAGACCTGGAGAAGACGGCTGGCAATGGCTAGACCTTTTTCAACCTCCAGCTTTACTCGAAATTTTAGACCTTTTTCAACCTCCAGCTTTACTCGAAATTTTAGCTACACTTTGGGAGAGCGTTGAACAGGCCTACATAGAGAATTTGAAAGAAATTCTCTCCTTGAAGAGAATACACTCATCGGCCATTATACCTTACAAGAATTTTATTCTCAGTAACTTGATGAAGTTTGTTGATCGACCCGACAAGCGGCAGATCTTATTGCAAGAGTTTCATCGCACCTTTAATGAAATTGATGAAGATCTCAGGGAAGATTTGGACATGAAATGCGAGTTGCATTGCCGAGTAAGTAAATAAAAAAGATGTATAAAGAATAATTTTTATTCTTGACGGAACTTTGCCAATATTTCTTTACTATTAAAATTCAATATAAGTTATAATTAATAGAAAATATAGTAGAAAGAAGAGAGATTTTTTAATTTAGTTAATTTCAATTTAACTTACAACATTTAGTTAACTTCAATTTAATGTACAATTCTTTTATTTTGATAAAATACAGTGAAGATTTTTTTATATATACATATATTAACTTTTTTGTTATTGAGAATTGTAAAATTTTCGTGTGCTAGGTCGATAACTTTCGAACCGAATTGTGGGAACTGTGTGATGCACGAAGACACGAAGCTGAAAAAGAGAGAAAACGCACACTGCGTAATGAGTGGACTTTGATAGAAGCTGTGGTCCTCGTTAATGTGTATATCGGAATCTTGCAAACCGAAGTTGACAGATTTGTCGATACTATGCAGCTTCTTCAGGATTATTACACCTCCATGCTGCAGAAACCACTGCAGGAATCACGATTCTCCAAAATCGTTTTTGATAATGTCGAATTAGAGGACATCCTTCAAGAAACATTAATTAAAGATAATGAACGAACGGTGTCGAAGACGAAGACTGAATCAATCGAAGTTTCCACTCGAGTCATAAATAAGGATCAGTTCAAGACCGAGATTGAAACTTTACTAATCGACGTATCGAAGAGTTTCGATCCTGACCAGAGCATTGTTTATAACATTGTCAAAGATAATATTCGACAAGCACGAGATTCCGTGAATTCCATCTCGTCTATAATATTGGAAATGTTGAAGAAGGAGGAGAAAGCCATGATTTCAACAACCGAAATTAAAGGCAAAGGAAACACATCGCCAGATTTGACATTCAAACTAGCGAGAAGACATCGTGATATAGTGGAGGAATGGCGGTACGCTGTTTTGTTCGAGATCGATCGTATACATCAGAGACTAGATGTGCTAAATGCAGCTGCTCGATCAGATGTGATTTTTCTTTTGGATACCATGAGACAGACCTTCCATCGCGTTCACGATCACATCGTCGAAAGGTTGATTCATAAAGTCACTCATCGCATTAATCTTTTACTTATTGTTAGTAAATTAATGAAACTGGAAATTATAATAAGAATGCACTAGTTTGCTTTCGTGGAGACATTCGACATAAAAATGTATAAATTATTTTATTAAAATCAGTTATTTGTTCATGTAATTTTAAAATTTAATAACTTTGCACACATTAGTATTTTTATTTTTGCAGATAATAGAATAATTTAATCCATTTTTATAACATTTTGAATGGAACTCTGAAAAGTAATTCTTGCCAATTCATATTCTTCGCCGGTGAATACTAATAAACAAATTTCAATTGTTTATCGACCCGTCTGGCAAATTATCTGCGTGCTTAGATTTGTCGGATATTGAAATGCAAAAAAATCGCCAACTTTAAAATCGACATCGATTTTAATTTTTGGCCATAAATTAGATGAAGTATTTATTGTGAAAAATATTACCTCAACTTCAGCGAATTGGTATGACACCCGCATGGAATGAGTTCCAGGTTCGAATCCTGGCTGAGGTAATATTTTTCGCAATAAATACTTCATCTAATTTAGGATCAAAAATTAAAATCGATATCGATTTTAAAGTTGGCGATTTTTCTGCATTTCAGTGTCCGACAAATCTAGTCGGCGGCACGCAGATAATTTTCCAGACGGGTCGATAAACAATTATAATTCTTGCGATTAATCATTTTGTAAAACATAATGCTTTGTGTATGATTTATACATGACAATATTATCTGAATTTTTAAATATGTACTTATTATGTTTCATTATTTCTAACTGACATTAGTTAATTAGAAATAATCATTCCGTAAAACATATAGGCACACATTGTGCATTATATATGTAAATTCTAAAGTGTTTATTCAATATTTTAAGATATAAACGCGAGATTGAGAGCATCAATGAAATGGCGAATGTTTTTTGCTTCGCTATCGAGGAAAAAAGACCGGTTCAGCAGGAACTATTATTAGATGGCGATCAATTCATCATAAGACCGAATGTCTTAATGTTTCCCGAAGATCATGAACGATTCGCTGCTCCGATCAAGGAAGCACCTTCACCTCTACGATTCCGAATGGTTCAACTCGACCGACTGATAGACATTTTTCAACAAATCGCTCCGCGTGGAATCGTAAGCGAGCGCGTCCTAGTTTACATCCTCCAGGACCTGGTGTCCTGTGGTGAGGAAGACTGTTATCCGCCCTTTGTGCCGTGCGCCTGGCGACGATTGCGACCTCCGGATATCGAAACGCTGATCGAACGATTGTTTGGCACCGCCGAATATATCGAGTGGCGAGAATTTGTCCTGTACGCGATGGATCTGCCTATGCCGTCACATCAGGATATTCTGAGAGCCCGAGCAGCCTTCAGGATGCAGGACCATGAGTCAAGGGAGATGGTCACATGCGAGCAGTTCCATTCGACACCCTTGTGGTTTCTCAATCACAGCAATTCCGATACGATAAAAAATGTTATGTTGCACGAGGAAGCACAATTAAATGTTTCAACTTTGGGTAGCAATTTCATAGAAAGGAGCGACATAAATGAGAATGATTCCGGGTACATGAAACGCATTGGAAAAAAATAAATAATTTGTGAAGTGGAAAATGGATTGTGTTTACTTGAAAACAATTCATTAAAATGCTCTTTATTAAAAATATTTTAATTTAATTTAAAATTTATTTTTTGTTTAAATGATTTTTCATTCGATTAATTTACTTTTAACGATTGTTTATTCAGTTAAATGTTTTCGATTAAAATTGCCCAAACAATGTTTTTTCTTTATCAAATCCCCACAATTCTCTCTTTTTCAACCAATTTTTAATAAAATGTTCTAACAGCGTAAGACTGAGGCTGATGCTGGCAAAAAAACTTCTCTGCAAGATGTATCTGGTAAATCAAAACTCGGTTCATTATACCGCCATGCTATTGGCCTTCTGCAAGGATGAGAATCCTAGCGAAGGTTTGGGAAAAGCGTTTACCCTTGCCATGGGAGCTAGAGTTTGTACTAATGCAGTAGAGGGTGAAAGATATGTTGAAGAGTTTATTGAGCAGAAGCGCCAGATTAAGGAGCTGAAATTGAGCCGAGATCTTCGAGACGAAGCCAACGAAGTAATTCGAAACTTACACTAACTACTTCACGCAATCGCCATCATTTAGCATTAACTTGTTGTATTTGCAATAAAGTAAATAAGAATAAGAAGATATTTTACATATATATAAAATAATATAAATAATATAAATAATATAAATAAGAGAAAAAGAAAAGAGAAAGTAATTTTTAGTAGACTTTTGGAATTTTCTCATCAAAGTTAAATAGCATAGATAATTTTTTCTACAATGGAATAGATAGTTGAAAATACATTCAAATTATACAAAACTTTTAATACTTATTAAATAACTAATTTTAGAAAAAAATATTTACAAGAAGTTAGATACAAATTTAAGGTAAAAATTCTATAATTCTCTATATCCAAATTCCATACCTATATTGCAAATGTATGATAAAAAGAACAATGTTTTTTTTAAAGATTCCAAGAAAGAAATAATATTAATTCTCCTCAAATAGCAACATATAACCCCGGTTGCAGGTAGTGCGAGAAATTATGAATTGCATAATAAATAAAACGGCAGAGATTGCCACCGTATTCGAGAGATCGCGCGATCGTAATTTATTGTTAGATCGTAAACGTCGGATAATGATTCAGCAGCTGAACAAACCGGATGAGATAGATCCATCTGGGCTCTTACCACCGGAAATGACAGCGGAACACTTAGTTGTAGAAGATCCATCGGCAGTCAGTGACGAATACGAGCAGTCTCTCGTGTCAAGCGAAAAAGATAGAATGCTCGAAGATCATGATGGGATTCAGGATGAAAGAGTGATCTTCTGGCTGCCGCGGAATGTTTGTCTGGTAAATATCCTCTCTTTTACCTACTTTTGCGAGTAATTACGAGCAAATGTTTTTCTTTAAAAGAAATAGGTTCTTTTGAAAAGATAAATTTTATTTAAAAAGTGTAAAAAGTGGAGTAGGATTTAAATTAGGAAAAGAATGAATATTAAGCTTTGTGTCCACGATACTAAAAATCGCTCCAAGATCTCGATCCAGGAAATATGTAGCTAATCAATTTCCAGTTTTTATGGAAGAGCGGCAATTTTTTAAAATTAAAATTTATTAAAATTCTTCAGCTTCTTGTCTGCCAAGAAGAGGGACTTGGTTACAAAGTTTCTAATCATTCATACTTTCCATTCTTCATTCCTCTTTTCCATTCATTTCACACCTTATCAGTCTACTTTCTTATTTCTAAATCTAAATCTTATAACCTAAATTACAGTCTGTTCACAGCCTATTTCCTTAACTTGTCTTATTAAATCTTTCTTTTTTCTTTTTCCTTCCATCTCATAAGTACTTTCTCCTTTTTCTTGCCTAGTTTCTCATTCTTTCTCTCTTTCCTTCGGGTTCTTTCCTAATCCTATAAACCATTCCTTCACCCTACACTCCCCAACATAATGTTTAAAATCATCATCTCCTTTTTTGCAAAAAACGCACATCCTATCTTCCTTACCTAGCCAGTATTTATTATTCTCCTCCATGTTACCGCATCTTGCTTTTAATAGCGCGAAGAGCGGTAATTTTATTGGCTAAACATTTCTCGGATGGAGATCTCGGACCGATTTCTAGTATCGTGGACATAAAGCTTTAGACATAGAATTTCAGTTGGAAAAGCGAATATAACCGATGGTATACACGAGTCATGTAAACTCAGCAAATAACAACATTACAATATTATATTTCCCACTCAACAATATAAGTGCAATATGACACATTATAAAGCACATTATAATATTAATGTATTAGGTGGTAAACTTAGTTCCTGCGGCTCACATTAAACAACGTTAGTTGTAGGTGTAATTTATTTTGACATCTGAACTGGCTGCGTTTTAGAAGTTAGACATTTGTCAATAAAATTCAGTGCGAAGAGATTCATTTAAGCGAGCAGTGCTATTTTTTTCTTTTGATTAAATATGGAACGATAAGTTGTTTTTTCGACATGTGCTGCTTCATTACTTCGATTTGAAAAAAACTGCAGCTGCAGCTCATAAATTGTTTTTCGAAACTTATGACAATTGTGCTCCATCGGAAAGAACATACCAAGTATGGTTTCAGGCATTTAAGGTAGTAGTCGAGCGATGTATAGTTACTGCTTCACTGCACTATAGTGTATGCGTCTACATATTGTTTTTTTACTCTATACTATCATTTTGTAGCTTGCGTATAGTGCGCTGAGAGCACTACACATATAGATTCATATATACATATAGAGATCGACTAAAGCGATGTTGTCATATTTCCATTTTGCTCCGCGTTCTTGTAAAATTTTACTAAAGTTATCAACTTTGCCGAACTTACACTAAAATACTATACCGCTGATCTCTTTGAAACTTAACCCACAGTTTAATTACAATATCAATTATATCATACTGATTTTTTCAAAAAATTATAAGAAGCGTTTAAAAGTTATGATTGATTTTGTCCCTAATTTTTTCCCGTAGCAGATGTTTTCCTATCTCTCCTGTACAAAAATTAAAAACTTTGAACTTTCATATCTCCTAAACTACACCGCTAAGCTTCTTGAAATTTTGGCATATGATGGATAATATCATTATCTAACGATACCCAAAATCTGAGCAATATTGTAAGAAAAGCCTGTTTGCTCGACTACTACCTTAAGAGGAGTGATTTTGATGTCAATGATAAAGAACGCTCAGATCAACCGAAAAAGTTTGAAGACACCGATTTGCAGGCATTATTGGACGAAAACTCGAAAACTCCCTTTTCTTGGGGAAAATACTTCGATTAATGTATTTTTTGCTTTTGATGTTGAAATAAATGAGTTTTTTAAACAAAAAACCGCAGGAACTAAGTTTACCACCTAATAATATGAAACATATTGTGCATAATAGTTATTTATTGTAGAGCAAATTATAATATTGATGTAATGGTATTGTTAATTGGTGCTTGCTGCGAATATACTCCTTTCATAATAATTCTAATTTTGATTGAATTTATTAGAGAATCTCGCTTAAATGTGCGATCTTTCATCGATTCTTTTCCAGACGGTTCTGTCCACCTGTCTGCCGTGGCTTGCATCACAAGCGGATCTTTTCCAAACCACTCTAAGTCTTCGCGAAGGAATAGCACGCGTGTATGATGAATTGAGGGACGAGGAGCTGAACGACGACGAAGATCTCGTTTTAGCCCACCGTCTGGTGACCCATAGCTTCATTCACGAATTACTCCGCGCTTCTTACAAGTTTGCCTCGAAAAACATGGCGGATCTACTTCGTAACATTTTGATGGACGAGGATGACAGAATGAGGACGTAAGGATTATAGTTTGCGTTTAATAATTAAAATATTAATGATAAATAAATGTGCATATCTAAGTGGGACGAACATTCTTTCGATCTTTTTGAACGGAGTATTTATTTTTAAAAAATCAATTCGCGACATTTATCGTAAATATTTTTCCGAGCTCTCGCTTCGCGAATTACAAATCGTGAACGTTGATTCACGAGTATTTGAATTACGCGCTCGAGAACAGGATTTCCCTCGATTCGAGGAGGGTGAAGGTATCCCCGTGGGATCAAATTTTCCACGAAGCGGGCCTTTCCCGCCTTTCGCGTGCGAGCAATTTGTCGGTGCCGCGCCGCCAGATGTCGCCACGCGGCCGGCAGTTCGTCGAACGGACCTTGGGTGGCTCCGCCAATCAGCGCGCCGCGTTTCCGTCGGCGCCGTCGCGGACGCTGCTGGTGCTCGTTCGTCGCGGCCAGTCTCGCGACGAGATGTCCTCCGCGGTGGAGATTACCGGAGCAGCTCCGCGCCCCTCCCGCTCTGCGATAAACGACCGTCGTCGTCCGACGAGCGACGTTACCCGCGCACTGTCGTCGGCACGCCCGCCACGACGCCCGCGATTCGTCGATGGGCCGCTGGCCGCGCCGATAATTCGATAAGAACGAAACGGAGAGGAAAGGAGTGGGAAAGACAGGCGCGAACGGAGCGCCCGAATTAACGCGGCCTCGGCCGTCCTCGCGACAAGGCCGGCTGTGGAAGCTGCACGAACAGACACGACGTCACCCGATCCGACGCGACGCGATCACGTGGCCGTCCGTCTGTCTCTCCAGCCGACCGTGTTTACTTTCGTTCGTTTATTCGACTCGTTCGTTCGTTCGTTTGTGCTACCCCTGTATGCGCGAGCGCCGAATTGACGAACAGTGCGACGCGACGTCGGCGCGCTTATCTCGCGCGTTCAGGATGTGACGCCGTTCGGTTGTGTCCCTCGGTCGGCCCGGTCCACTGGAACCCGGATGCTGCGTGTCCACGTCGAGGAGGCAGGGAGACGGTGACGCGGTCATTGCAGATCGACGACGGCCGTTGCGACAAAGGTGAGTGCCACAGTGCTGTAATCGGCAATGTTATTGTTTATCTCATGCGACATATTACGTCAGACTCGGCTCACGTGACAGTTGATAGCGAGAGATTATCAGCCGAAAGAGTGAATGAGAGAGAGGGGGAGGGAAGAGAGGAAGACTTATTTTTTGTCGAAGCATCGAAATGTCACGTTTCGCGTGTATCGGATCTACTTTAGACAATCTGTAATTCATATCAGATAGAGAATTCTATTTATTACTTTGCCATATATATTTTTGATACATATTTTTTTATATACGTATTCTGATAAACATTTTCGAATTTGTGTGTTTTTTTAAAATATTTATTACACACACATACACATACGTATTGAATAATATATGTTAAATTATTTATCATATATATATATATATATATATATATATATATATATGTATATATAAAATGTTTCTTCTGTTTAAAAAAATTTTAATTAAAATAATTCGGAATTGGCTTAATACCGTTCGTATTCGATATATATATGTATATATGATAAATAATTTAACAGATATTGTTACATGCTCTGTGTATATCAATAAATATTTTTTGTGCATCTTAATAATAAGTAATATGTAATTATATATACATTATAATATAAGTAATTTTAATAAGTTTTATATGCATGTATTCTGACGCTGCAAATATTTTTTTTTGTATTACACCGCATAAATTTATGAATAAATTTATGAATAGAATTCTATTCTTGATTTCTGAATGCGGATTGTAGATCTGGACTTAATACGAACGGTATTAAGCAGATTCCGAATATTTTAATTGAATTTTTTTAACTGAAGAGATGTAGGACGAAATGTTTATATAATCACGATGAGAGTTATGTCTCAATTATCTCATTTTTAGACCCTTATCGACAAACTTTAGCTTGCGTGCACAGTGACAGAGCAATTGAGACATATAATCTCTCTCTCTCTCCTTTTCGTGATTTTTTTTAAAAATGGTATTAAACGCTCGCGTGCACTCTTAACTGTGCTGTATTGTTTCTCAGATTATAATACTGCAGGAAAGTTAATACGACGAAATTACACAATTCATTTTGCAGGATGCATAACGCAAAACTACGTAGCTCGTGCATTTTGCATTAATACGCAGCGGAGAGGCCAAATGAAATTGTAGGAATAAGTTCGCGAATACGTTGCGATTCGTCGCTTATTAAACCCGTGGAGCATTACTCCGAAATTCCGAGATTGTAATTTAGCATGTTTTCACCCGTGCATATATGTCCGGACATGATTATTTTTCCCATGTTTGAACTCGAACGTACATTCTCGCAAAATGCGGAAAATTGTAACGTCATAATCTCAATGGAATCCATTTTATAATATAATGTTAATTTCCGTAATAATACACGATTAACTTTAACGAATACAAGCTGCAGGGTTAATATTAATAATCAATTTGTATATTAGTTACAATAGTTGTATATCATTATTATATCTATTGTGTATTATTACATCGTTATTTTAGGCACAACGATAAATCGAGTTATTGCTTAATTTGAATACGAATTTTTAAACAGTAATTTTTATCCCGCTATTTCAAGGGACATTATATTATTTTCTTAATTTAAAAAATTGTAAAATAATTTCTAAAAAATTCTTTCTTGGAGAGAAGAATATTTATAATTTTCTTAAAACAATTTTTTTAAATCTCTCTTATTAAACTTTGGAGATAAAGTATTGATTCAAAGTTTGTACATTAAATGTTTAAAATAGAAACTTATCTTCTTAAGAAAATGATATTCAGGATTAAACTGCAAAATTAACTTTATTAAACTGCGGAAACTTTATCAATTTAATTGCGAATTACCGCAACAAATTGAGAGAGAGAGTAAAAATACTTAATACAGTTAAATGAATTATAATATAATATAATCTCCTAATAAGAGTAGCATCCGGATTTTTTACATCACGCATTTATTGGCAGCAAGAAAATGTGAAACTATTTATTTAATCATATTATAGTTTTTTTTTAATTTTCCTTAAAACTTGAAAGATAAATTGAAAGGTCCAAAGTTTTCCAACTGAAGAATAGAAGTTCGTACACCCCGATTTCTGTTTAAGATAAAAAAATACCATTATTTTAAATTAAGAAAAAGCTATTCAAGATGAAATTGCAAATTGAGATGTAACATAAAATATCTAATAATTGTCGTGAATTTAAATGCGAGTTGTTGCAATGAAAAATTGCTGTACTCGATGGGAAACTTAATGGAGTTAAACTCTTGATGGCAATTGACGGCGACAATTTGAATTTTCAACATTTACGTGGGCCTGATTGTTAATATCGATCAGTCACCAATATCGGTTGTATAAATCTGGAATTTGAAACAAACTCATCGTGATGTTATTGCGCAAAAAAACAATGCAGAAATCGCTACGTGCACGGTGACCTAAATGCGCCGCAGTACGTTTTAATGCACGGAGACGAAGCGTGCGCATCGATAAAGATGCGGGGACAGAACGGGGACGAATAGCGTGTTTTTTTTCTTCCCCGCAAAAAATAGTTCTCGCTTCATCGCTGAGGGAGAGTGGATCTTACCCTCCTTATTCATCCCGCGCAAGTTGTTTCCCTTGTTTATTTGAGAGCGAGAGAGAGAGAGACTCGAAATAACCCGACAACGTACGAAAACTTTGCTCCTCTGGAAGTACTCAACGAAAAAGCGTATAAAATGCAAACTCTTACGAGATAAATACATACTGTTTATAAAGAACATCGTTTTCTCCAGCTTGAAAGCATGAAATTATAACGATAATATATCTTGTACTTTTCTACTTTTTTTTACTTTTGTAGCGCGAAAATTCTGTCTCATTTCTCCATGTGATTCATAAAAGTTAATTTAAATTTTTATATATAGGATGATAAAATTCTAATTTTACTGCATGCGTTTATCACGTCTCTCCTTTTCTCCTCACTATTTGCATTATTCGGAAGCAAAATAATCAAACCGGATGGAAAATAATCAACCGGTCGATAGATAAATGATTAGAGATAATCATGCGCGTGGGACTTGATATTCGACCATAACGGTGAACAAAGCGTGAAAATGACCGACATGTGCCCACGCGTGCGTGCGTATTAAACGCCGCGTGCTTTTTGCATAAAACGAGATGAGCTTTCTGTGCGCGCTAATGGGGCGCTGTAAATCTCGGCGATTATAATGTCGGAGCGTTGCTGTTGTGTGCGATTCGATACATTACAACAAATTCGATCCTCTGTCAGGTCGGCTGGTGGCAATTCGAATTTTACAGCAAATTGTACTTTATTATGCTACGAGTCATTAGTTACATCCTACGTGCAGTGGTAATTAATGCCGGCGTCCGATTGTGGCTTTCGCATGGCGGATAAATAGAGAATTTCGATAAATTCCGAAACGCGAATACTGTCATGCAAGCGAAATGTGTGACTTTATATCTCTTACAAATTTTGTATTAAGGATTACGCCGATAATACCTGAAAAATTAAATACAATTAAAATTTAGTTAGAAAGGAATGAAAATTTAATTAAAATAATTTTAATCATATTTTCCACATTTTTGCGGGAGACTATTTTCGTGATCCACACAATAAAAATTCAGTATTTTAGAGCTGGAAAAATAAAAAAAAAGATAACTTTTTCATGCCAGTGGATTTTTTTTATATATTCGTGTTTACTCTTCTCATATTAATCTGTGGCTTCGTTCGAAATTTTAATTAACACGGTTGATTGTTTCTGCAAATAACATTAATGAAATTTCTCGATTATTGATTTTATTAAATATATTTTGTACACCAAACTTTTTTTGTACAAATAAATTGCCTACAGTAAATTTCATTTGTCATGTAATTAAATAATTGTTATATGTACGTTAAGTGTCCACTATCAGAATAATGACGAGCAATTGCTTTCGTGACAAGTGACCATGACAACGTCACGGTTATGGTCCCTCGTAATATGTATTGAAATCACCAGCAAGATCGTCGAAATGGCGATCGTTATCGGGCACGTGGCTGTGATTAATTGTTTGTCTTTTGCGGCTCGATTATATATACGTGGAAGCTGCCCATCTGAATTGAACCGACTATGTTTGCACCATATTTGGTATTGTGCACGTCCGAGCGTTTCCCCAATGTTCCATCGATCCCTTCGATTATTCCGAAATATAATACAATTACGGCCGGTTCTCGATTCCGATATGACCACGAATCACACGATTCTCGTCCATTAGTGTATTGCGAATCATTGTGCGACTAGTAATCGCATGTATAAACCTGTTTGTAATCACATCTCTTCCGCTTTTTCTCAGTTCCCGCAATTTTTCAATAAAATATTATTTTTGTACACCTGATACGATTGCAACATTGAATTTTACTGCGTGGTTCATATAACATAAAATGCGATGAAAGCTCGAATTTCCTGCGTTTTCTAGATCGTAAACAAAATTTTTCAAACTCGTCCATTACCATATCGTGATATAACTCATATCTATCACACATTTATTATTAACTGTTTTCTGAACATTTTCATTGCACTTGTGTCCAATTATATTTGTCTGTTACTTCCAAATAATTTAAAAAATATCTTTTATTATTGTATTATCCTAATTAGATATGCAATACAAGTAATGAAACATTTTTTAACAAGATATGTAAAGTGTCTGTTTCTGAATATTGTATTAGTGAAGAAAATTGTTTAACAATAGAATTTAGTCGAGAAAGTTACTCGACTGAAAATATTAAAACCACGTGCGATGTGTAATCGTTATCTGGAATATTATATGAGCTGGAATATTATACGATACTATCCTCGTAAAATTTCATGTTTTCAACTAATTAATTGCTTGTTGACTTTTACAAGAGTGTTATCAACATCGTGTTATTTTACTCACGCAGAATAAAATAATTCTCTCGTATATCCCCTCGTGTATTTTACAAATCTCCAAGATGATCTTTCAACTAATTTTTTAATAAATTGTATATGTACAATACATGTCACACATGAGTATATATATATATATACAGGGTGGCCCACATAACTCTTAACAGCTGAATATTTCGGAAACCAAACCCGTGAGAGAAAAATTTTTTAAACAAAAGTTGTTTGGTTTCAAGGGGGCCATAAGATGGTACCATTGGTTTGACCTTGAAGA
>CABEGB010000313.1:506890-764150 GCA_901521435.1 Crematogaster levior
AATAAGTTAACATAAGTTAGCAATGACGTAAAAAAGTAGAACGCGATCTCTCGAAAGTTATTAAGGTTAAAGGATATTTTCCCAGTGGTATATTTTCGATTTTATACAGCATGATATCCTATTTGGAAGAATTTATATTGCAATACTTCGTATCCTTTAGGACATTTAAATTCCTGTTTCGTTGGTAACAATTAACAATTATTATATTATATTATATTTAGTGCCCACTGAGTCATGTAATATCTGCGTGTTTACCAGTTTCAGACTTCATAAAGCGTTGTGGTTATGGACATGTTTACATCGGTAAATGTATTCGTTATTAACAAAACGAATTAATTTGCTCATCTTATTACGACATAAGAATTTTATTAGTAAATTTTATTAGTGCATTAATTTTGTTCTAATAATTATTTGCCCGTTTTCTAGTTTATATTATTACTTATATAAGATATATAAAAGATAATAAGATGTTAGATGAGTTATATAATTTCTCACTATATTTTATAACTTGAAACAAGTATATTTTTTATACATATTTTTGGTTAATTTATTTTATCTATTTTTTAAATACTTTGACGCGATTGTTTATAAAAGGCTTTCGAACATCTGTTTATTGAATTAACATTTTCACTTTTACGTTTACGGATCGTTTTGAATTGTTTTGCATTTTGTTGTAGAAACATTACTTTTTCGTTGTCTTTCAATACCAGTTGCGATAGATTAGAAAACTAATGCTCGAGCTGTATCTTACAATTAGACATTTGGACTGACTGGGATTAATTTCAACAGAATTTCGCATTCTGCGGAGCAGAGATGACTCCGCGAAATGCGGAAAAGTGGCTGTGCTGGGTTATCTCTTTTGCTGCATACACGAGAATATAATCCCGTGCACGAGTATCATTTCGTCTCGAATGTCCCTGATAACAATATAATTCCAGGCTACTATTCTCCCTCGGGACACAAACTCGGATTATACTCGAACCGCGCACGTGGATTTCCCCGAAAAGAGCCATTTCCAGCCTTTTCATGAACCCGTCCGATCAAAACCGCTGCTTTATGTCGGTAATTGCAAAATCATTTTTGAACGAAGGGTTTCGCTCAAGTAACAAAGCGCTTTGTAAAATTATTTTCTCGAATTACCTCGAAATGAGTGCCTTAAGTATTTTTATCCTGCTTAAACATTTTCGCTGAATCCAGGGATAAGTTTTGAATTATTGCGTTTAACTTTTAAAAAAACTTAAGCTCGATAAATGAACATTTTATATTTGTGAAACATATTAAACAATTTTTATCTTGTTAAAATAATTTTAATATTTTCTATTTTGTGCTTAATTAAAAGTAAAAATTTTTTAGCGTTCGGTAATTTGAGGTTTAAATTAATAGAATAACATTAGTTCGATTAATCGATTATTAATATTAATTTGAGTTTAAATCCCACATATTCAACGATGAAAATTAAGAAGATAAATTGAATTTTTTTAAATTATCTGCTCTCTTGTTGGAAGGAAATTTATTTCATAATTTTAAAACTCGGTCACCACGATATCCTCGCTACAGATTAAGCGGTTAAAAAATTGGAGTCATCGAAGGATCGTTCGTACTGAAGGAAATTGGAACACCAGATCCAGGGACACGCTGTATGTCGTTAGGTGAAATTAATATTGAGCAAAATGCAATCGGCTTTACCCGACTGGATTACACAGCGAACCTATTGAAGCGCAGCAGACTTCGAGAAACAGCGTAGTATCGTATACCGGGTTTAAACGAAACTCACGTAACATTCCCCGGCCTCCCTTTATATTTTCCAGGATGTGTACAGCCGTCCGAAAGCCGCTTTTCCATTCGCTTGTTCTGAATAGAGGAAGCCTTCTTATTCGCTCACACCGACTACCCACACAAAGTCGATGCGATATGGTCCGCATAAGCTAGACTCCTATTGTATCACTGGAAATTCTCGGTATCAGCCAGCTAGATAAATATTACATTTTTACATATTACACCGAATATTTCAAGTGGTATACCCAGACATAGAATTTCCCATTTCTTTTCCTTTGTATTTGCGGATTCTTCAAAGAGATCAAAGTTGATCTTTCTATATAAGAAAAATTCTGTCTAGAATATTACTATATAATTCTCGAAGTTAAACACATCCACAAATGGATTCTTTGAACTGTAGAATTTTTATCTTACAAGTTTTGTGATTTTTCAAGCATACGAATAATTCTTTCGGCAACATGCAGTTGCACATCTTTTATTAGTGTACGCAAGGTACTATTAAAATATCAGATTTCAATTATCATCTGACAGTGAGGTAAATAAATCGAATAGCGAGATAACAAAGTCTCGTTTTATTCCCGGTGAATTATTAGCCACGGTAATGGGATGGGAAGTTTGCCTAAGGAAGCGACTTTGTTAGAAAACGATATTTCCGCGTACTAATCTCTATTTTATGCGGTAAGGTGTTATGCGGGCTTGCGTTTTGCTAACAAGAATACAGCGAGGGCATAGCATTAGTTACCATACGCATATAGAGAGAAGAGTACGTATAGAAATTCGAGAGCGCAATCTACGTATACATCGCGTCTAATAAGATTTCCTGTGCACAAGAAACAAAGCGAGCAATAAGGATCTTGGAAATGATCGCCCGAGGAGAAACGTAAATATCATTTACAGCTGTTTTGTAATTCATTCACTGACATTAATTATATAAAATAAAATAAAATATATCACCTTTTCTTGTTATTACATAATTATCATTGGTTATGTATTAATTAATAATTAATTGTAGCCATGATTAAATGTACACAACCAGCGATATATTATATTTACATATTTATTATATTTACCTTGATGATACTATTATATAAGGAGTAATTTATTATAAATATTAATCATCGCTATAAATTTTCTTTATCAGATTATATTTCTTCTCTATAGTGCTATCCGAGTAATTAATAGTAGATGAGGAAATATTTGACGCCATAAATTTATGTAAATCCGCGAGCCAAATAAATTTGTCTATGAAAAGAACAAATTATTGCTGACCCTATGATATTAAAATAATAACACCCCCGTGTGTCATTTGATTTACGTCATCATGTCGCTCAATATGCACTCCGATCGATTCCTCGCTCATTAATATCCCATTGATACAATAAATACGAATACCATTAATATCGATGAGAGTCTGATGCGTCCGGACGTTGAATTATAAACAGCGTACATTATTCGACAATCGAGCGTCTAATTAGCAACGTGACGGCAGTCATTCCGCACCCGTAATGACTCGTTGTGTGGAGATAATGATAACGGTAGCTTCGTGGGAGGTACGACGGTGTTCCGTCTTACAGATAATGACCCCATCGCGGCCAAGCGGTGCGTTACAACATAAATTATGCGCTACGGCAGGTACGATGTCAACCGATCGTTGATCCCGAGCTTGCGTTTGCCGGCAGGCGGTTGCTCTTTTCTCTGGACTGTACCGTCATAATTATCGATACTGGGCCTCGTAACGACCACAAGTTTGCGACAACAGCCGCTATTTTCGACCGTAAATATTCCACGTGTCGTAAGATATTGCACGATGGCGTGTGTGTAACCGCGATACTTCTCATCACGGTTTTATCATTGTCCCCGATTGATAATGTGAATATATCTATCATTACGTTAATGTAAATATTTTTAATATTTTAATATTAATATGAATTAATATAAATATTTTAATATTATTTTTAGATATATTATATATATATATATATATATATTTATTTTTAAATCAAATATAGAGATAAAAACAGAGGAATTATGAGATAAAGTTACGTCGATATAAAAATATACAAAAACATTAACATTAATATTATTGTAAATATAAATTGATTCATAAAATGAATTTTTGAACAAATTATTAATTAATCCGAAACGGATGAGAATAAAATGGGTAATTATTTAATTTTTAACGGTTAAAATAAATTTACATGATAAATTTACATGCATTTTAATAGCCAGATTTTCGAATAAAATGAGAAGGAAAAAAATTATGCAAGCCATATTTATGCAAAAATAATATTTCTGAAATGACGAATCGGTGAACGATCGACAAAAGCGAGCTTGTAATCAATGTATAATCGATCCATTTCACTCAAGATTTTAGAAGAATTAATTCAAGACTATCATTACGAACCTACTTTTAGTTGCATAATGAAACGCGCGTGAAGTAAAATGCATCAGCGTAAATGCAGATTAATATGTATTATATGTACAGAGGCGGGGAAAATGCAGCATCAGACAGATTGATAAGACAACGTGTTATGTGCAAGTATGTTCTTAAATATACCGAAGAATATTAAAATCTTTTAAATACTTCCGAAATAGAGCGAATGAAACGAATGAAAACATCTTAATTTTAGCATTTTAGACCAGTTGAACTTTTCTATTGGATATTATTTGATTTGAAAAAGTCTTAAACTACTAAATAAAAATGAATAAAATGGTTGTTGTCTTTATGTTAATGGGAAAAGATAGAAATTTAATTATTTCAATTACAAATTAGCAAAAATTAATTAAAAAGTTTTTTTTAATTAGATCTTAAAAATATGCAGTTTCAATATTTGTATTATATAATATTGTTACGTTAAGAGTTTGCTCTTGTTGAAATATTTTTAGTGTTAAAAACTGATGAGGCACAATTAATTTGAACGTCTACGATTAAATAATATTGACTTTTCTCTGGACTGTTTGCCTCTCCTTTCTTTTAATAAATTACCAATTTTGCCTTGTCGTTGAAAACTGTTGAAACCGTCCATTAGCGAAATACATCGAACGGCACTTAAGTACTTTTCGAGGAGAATTGATCGCAGCTCGGAGCTCTTAATTACATTACCGATTGACTTCCCGTGACCGCCCATTCTTCCGCGTTTCGCGAGTCGGCGGTTGCCGATGTGAGATTCCGATAAGTATTTCCGCCCGAATCCATAGAACAAGTGACTCGTTTCAGTTGATTAACACGATTAATCACAGTTTAACTACTTTTCCCTAGTTCTAGTTCCACAGACAAAATTTAATAGAGAAAATTAACTAACATTTTAATAAAATTAAATTTTATTGATATGGAATTATTTTAACATGTTTCGCAATAATATATTTCTCTCTATTAATTGTTTGACAATTAAAATTTCAATTTAAAGAAATTGGTTGTATAATATAATTAAAATTAACTGATCACTGATAAAATAAAATTGTTAAAATTAATATGTAGATTCTTTATTCATTAATTCTTTAATATAATAGATTTCAAATTATATAGATGTATGAAAACAGAAAATTGAGATTAAATTCGAATGAATAATTACTGTTCTTGACAAAACTAACGATAAAATAAAATAAATTCTTTTATTTGCGCATAATACTCTACGGTTCTTTCAAATCTTTCATTAACAGAAACTTTTTGCTAAAATAAAAGACGCCAAGTTTTTCTGATTTAAGAGGATAAAAGTTCTCATTATCAAGACATCTTTTCCCACTAAAAGAATTACAGTTGTGTGATACCGGAACGACGAAATGAAGAGATTGTTTCGGTATCATCTGACTATCTCGAAAAAGGCCCGAGTGTAAATTGGCTCGCCTTCAAGATACCCCGTCAGCAGCTGGAGGGACTTAGAAAGAAGGTAGCGATGGGAGGAGGAAAACGGTGGGTGGCGTGAAAGCGGAGTCGAGTGGGAATATATATTTTCCTTATCAGTTTTTGGAGAGACCTCGAACACTCGCACACACACGACTGGTCTCGGGTCGACGGCCAAATTTAAAGCCCGTATTACGCGGATCAGCGAGATATTTTATACGACGAGACTAAAGGACGCCGGCGTTGAGACGGTCATAGATATACGTGTATGTACATCGCGATGAGATAAAAAAAGGACTAAAAAACTGATTTGTACAACGATATGTTGTATTCACTTCCACTTTCCAGACCGAAATATTATTTATTAATTTTATTGATGCAACATTCCGCGGTATTTGCCATATTCAAATAAAACGTGTTTTATTTGAATAATTTTCAAGAAATTTTAATTCAACATTTAAGCAAAAAGAAATTTTGAACTTTTTCAAAATTTCAAAGGAAATACATGTACGCTCGAAAACAAATTATCTTTAAAAATGCAAAGAAAAAGATCTTTTTGTTAGAAATTAAGATTAGGACTTAGGATCGTGAGGACATTTTATATAATACCTAACTCTTCGAAGACTTCAGTATTTTTGATCTGTCGAATTTCGACACACAAATTCGCAGTTTTATCATATCTCGACGATTCTTTAAAACATTACTTCAACGACGCTCGTTTTAAATAGTTATCGGAATTAACGAAAGCATTCATGTTAATTGCGGTAATTCTAGCCGTGGGAATTATGTGTGCAACATACAAAGTCTCCCACTTCTCGTTTCGCAAAGGTTGAAATTACAGACTAGACTAATACAATGAGTAATATTCTAGACTATGAAGTTCGTTACCGCAGTAGATGTTTGCTGATATGAGAATGAAAAAATGTACGGTTTAATTCCACACCAAGTTGTTTCTTCCTGTGATATTAATTGGTAATGTTGGACGCGTGGCATTATAGAAAACGGAAACAGTTGTTCTATATACATACTGTATACATGTATGTATATATGTATGTATACACGAATTATATTTAAAAATAAATCAAATATAACATTTAAATATTAAAATTTGCAATTAAATAAATATACAATGATGTAAAATATAACATTTAACATTTATTAGCAGTAAAGTATAATATACATATATATATATATATATATATATATATATATATTATATATGTATATATATGTGTAATAATAATTTAAAAAGTATATAAATATAAGTTATTATTATATAATAATACACGTGCCGTTCTCATAAAGAGAAAGGGAGGTTTATCGGACCGAAGTTAAATGTAATTTCTCCGAGAAAATCGTTAAACTCAACCCAACGGTAAGTCTGTTGGGTCAGATGGTAAACGAGCTTAGATCGTTGTGGAAGCAGTCGGTTCTACATAGGGCTTGATTTAAAGTGGCGGATGTCAGGTTGCATTCTCTCTTCTAAGGGGCTGCACGACGGAGGTGCTAGCGCGGTCTCATGCATTCCGCGCCCCAAGATACATTCCGCGTCTCAGCTCTTCATACTTAACACCCCGGTCATGCATAATACAACATGCACCTAGCAATACCGTATCGTTACCTTCTAGAACCCCTATATTTTTCACAATTTCCTTCGTCACATTATCACTTTAATATAATCGTCACTTTTAGTATAATCGTCACGTTATACTTTATTCTGAAAATTATAACAAGTTCCTTTTGTTTGTATGTAATAAGTATTCACGAAAGTTGTTACCTCTTGTATTTACCAATATCTTATAAACATAGTTTGAAATGACATCTCAGAAAAGGCAAAATAAATCTGCTCTCATTTTTTAGCACATTAACAATAAGTGATTAATAAGAAAGAATGCTTTAATATATTTTTATATATTTTAAATACTCTTAATTTATGTATCTAGATATGACTATTAACTCCACGAAAATTAATTGGTAAGACTTTTAAATTTTTAATCGAAACGTATGTATATGTAGAAGATTATTTTCATATAATTCGCAATTATGGTGAAAAGATATGATTTAAAAAAATTCTGTATTATATTCGAATTAAATTCGATGTTTTTTTTAGCTCTTTTCAGAAAGAGCTTCACTTTACGCTCATTCTTCGACCGTTCGAAAGAGGGATTAGTGAAAATTTGGTATCGATGGGATTAAAGGATTTGATTCAGAGGCGTGCAAAGTGATGGGACCGATGTACGGACCTGGCACCTGGAAATGGTGCACCGGACGCGAAGTCGCGCACACGTGAATATTCCCATGAGAACTTTACCGGGCGGCGCGGCGTCTAGTCGCATCGCATCGTCGACATTTCGCGACGTGTGCTTTTGCTACGGAGATACATCGCGGATAACTCCGACATTAATTGGTACATTGAAAAAGTGTGCATCCGCCAACAGATCAGTATTTACGCGGATACAAGAACGACGATGTCATATGATTATGATCGCGTCTAGGCTGGAGGATGTCCTTGCCGTTGAAATTCCGAATATCATAACGAGTTATAAATCACGAATGTTCGTATCGAGTCGACAAAGTTCTGAAGTCACAAGACGACGGATTGTTTCATTAATTTTATTCAGAATTTTTAATGTGAAGTAAACTTAAAATTAATATGTATATTACTTAATTATTCTTTAAAAATCTAAAATTTAACAATGACAAGAATTTCTCATAATTATAAACTGATTTAAACATATTTTTCTTCCGTTAAGCTTTCACATTTTTCTGCGCATAAAAAACATTGTTTGGTAACTGAACAGGAAATACCTTCTCTTCCATAACGTATTATTGTATTATCCATTACAATATTATTTAACTTATATGTAATAATTTTACGAATGCTCTGTGAAGAATAGTATAAAACAGTAGAATAATGGAATAATACATGATTAAGCCGATCTTCCCACATTTACAATTCGTATTTACTTTCGCAATTAGTCGTGCGAATAAATTTTTTGTTGGAGCGAACGAACTTTTTTGCCGTTCGTCGTTTAATTACGCCTGGCTGGTTGGAAATGCTGTCCGGAATGACGTTCAGCACACTGGCCTCTGACCGCGCAAGATTTCACAGAGATACGTCAAGCATATTTTTCGTGAAACATGGAACAGGATTTACCTGTCAGCTTTGTTGCTAAACGCGGACGCGACGATCACGATAAGTCACGGGTGTACTCGCTACTTTTGCGTGACAAATAAAACGCGCAAGCACAGGTTTCACACGTAAGACATATCGATAAAATCGTTAAATTCTCCCATAAACTTAGGATTTTGACTCGAATTTTTTCCAATCTTATTTCACTTTGTTTTTTCCTCGAAATTTATGATTATTCCAATTTAACGAATTTTTGTTACAATATTTTCTATATTTTACTTTACGTCTTTATATAAAAATAATTTTATATCGCATAAATGTATATATATTTTGTATATTTATTTTAAAAAATTCTATTATGGATTACATCATGCCTAGAATATTTTTCAATATCTCAAACTTCCGTGATAATTTTTTTGAATATTTGGTCTTTTGTTCGAAGATAACAATTTTGGAAGTGTTGTGAGATTAATGGTTCGTCTGCGAGCATGACAAGCTATTCGCTGCAATGATGGAAAATTTCAGGAACGTCGAGCGGAAGGAGACTTCGCTCGTTATTAATTAGTCGAGCAGAAACTGGAATAGTGACGCAAATAATAAACGGCAGGGGAAAAAAGAGGTCGGAAGCCGCGCAGATTTGCGTTTCAAACTCGCGTCGCGCGTTTGATATTAGCGCGGTTGTAGTTGCGTGATGTCAACGAATGGGAGGTTGATGCTGTGGTGCGCAATAGCGATGACTTGTTCGCGTGTACAAGCGAACGTACAATCGCGCTTTGTTCGTCTTGAAAACGCCAATTTTGACCGTACTAACGATGAGTTGGGAAATTGGAGTGTTCTTTTTTTCACGTTAGAGATGGGAGATGAATATGTGTCGAGTTAAAATCGGAATATAATGGAATATCGGAATATATGACTAATCCCACACGGCTTTAAATGACTCCATTAAAATTTATTTACGGATACGTCAATCAATGTGTTCTCTTATTGAAAAATATTAAGATATTAATTGCAAGTTATATATATATAAGCGACTGAAAAAACTCAATCTCTAATCGCTGATTAAATTTCTAGAGTCCCTCACAGATGAAAAATATGTTTCTTTGCTTTATTTTGTTCTAAATGGGTTTAGTTTTTTGGAATTTTATATATAATTGCTAAAATATATATACAGTGTTACATAGAAGGAATTTTGAATATTTGTCGAAAAAGTAATTCAATTTTTAAGAAAATTCAAGATAATGGAAATTTGTTAGAGAAAATACATGATTTTTAGCAATTTTGAAATAAACAATAATATGGATAGTTGGTTAGGGACTTTCAACAAATGAACAGATTCACAATAAGTCTACCGAGAGCAATTTGCGAGATTTTCTGCTACATTCGGACGCATCCATGCTTTTTTTATTAGGTCCGACTGGATTCTCCGGGTTCCTCGTTCCCTGCTTTTCCTATAGTGACTCGAGCCAAAACCGACAAACTGTCCGCTTCGGTAGTCTCGAAAGTTTTTAACGCCGCGAGAGACAAGTCGAATGAGAAAGCTGCCGCAAAATAGGATTTGGAAGGTAGAAGCTCCCGGGGATTTGAGCGAAAGAAGCGCTTTTGTAAGCGCGTAATACAACGCGAGTAAACGCGCGCGTAATGCATTCTTCCTAATCTGCCGAGTTCTGTCGTTTTATGCACGTATGCATTGTTTCCCGAGTGAGAAACACGTTCGGGATATTACGATATTGTATATTCAAAAGCTCACGGTAGAGCAATTTAGAATAACTCCGCTATTTGTTGAAAATTTCCAGATATCTAGGTACGCTATACGCTTTCGTGATGCAAGATATGTTCAACAGCAAAGTAAGAATTTGAGCGAACTCCTTGGCGAACTTGTTGAAAAATCTCGCTACGATTGATGTAGTAGAGATGTAGAAATGACGAAATGCATTTTCCAGTTGTACCGTGCGTCGTGACGATAAAAATGGAGCGACATTGATTTTTATTAGCTTCACCTTTGACGACGAAGGTCGTATTTTTCATATGTATCTTTTCATATTTTAATTTCACGCAGGAAATGTAGTCAAATGCAGCAGACCGAGAATTTCGTGCACTGTCGCGTTTTGCATTCGCTAAGGTTGCCACGTCACATTCAAAGTCACGGATGTGCAACAATGCCGCCCGCTCTAATTTAATGTGCAACGAACCCTTTTTGTCGCTACCTCTTTGTACCTTCGGGAGAACAATGAGAGCTTCTGAATTATTGAAACTGTTTCTTCACATTCTATGTATATACCTACTGACACACTTTGTACGACACACTCTCTCGAAAAAAAGAGTATTTTATTCTTTAACTGTCGCAACATACGGATGAGATTTTTCTAACAAGGAGTCGTATGTTGTCTTTTTTACCTTTAATATCATGGATGTACCTAGACGGAGCATTTCCGCAGGGTTGAAGCTCAAGGGAAAAGAAGAAGAAGATTGAAAGTCTGTTGTAGCGAATATGATCAACCAAAATAACAGCGACGATTAATTTCAGTATCTCGTTCCCATTCAAATTTATTTTTATTTTTCCGGCTTTGAATTTTTCTATTTTTGCCGCCTTTTGTGTAATCCAGAATGACATTTTTATTCCAAGCTATTTTTAATTTTGGAACAGCTTCAAATCGCAATCACTTCGTTTAAAATTACGTCACGAGACATAAAAATACGTCTATTCAGTACAGGAAAGCAATTGATAGAAATCAATCACCGGAATACAATTACCAAACTATTTTACGAACTATCAACTAGACTTTAAAACGCGCGCTCGAAGAATTACTGCGACCTCCATCCACCACACACGGAAAAAAAATGATATTGTATCAACAGCATCAGTGTAGTTGAAAAAATTTAGTTGATGCAACATTAATATTAATGAACAAAAAACATCTAATAGTTGTTTTAATAATTTAAATATTTGATTTAAGCAAATATAATTAAATGAACTATTTATGTTTGTGGCAGCCCGTGACATACACGTTTAATTGAAGCAACTTCATTTTTTTTTAATTGAACAGCATTTTTTTCCGTGCAGATGATCGTATCCTAGATCGTCGATCGCAGTTGCAAAAAAATCACCGCCTTTGCCAGCGGGTGATCTGGAACACGCCGTCCGCTGAATTGACTCGACCTGCATAAATAAGGTCTTCGTAAATCAGTCCGGTGTCTCGCGGCGCAATCTTATAGCGTTTTTCACTGGGTAGCACTGAGTGCGCACCGAAAACTCGTTAAGTTTAGACGGCACTGTCCGAGTGCACTGAAAGTGTGAATTTCTTGCACTTCCAGCTAAACATGTCTGTTACTCTCAGTGCAGTTCTGTGCATATTTTATCGCTCTGAATATAAATTACATAATTAATTATGGAAGGATTTACTATTAATTTTAAGGTCAATGATGACATATTAAGCTTAACTCTCGATCCAAGTGAACAAGATTTATATGATAAATTAACCCTTATGTGCACAACCAACTTTTTCCACGTTGTTGCACAACCGGGGTACCCGGGTATCCACTGCGAGTTTATCTTAATTTTTGACAGTTTAAACAAACGGAATCGTTTGAAATAAATTTATTTCATTAAATAAACATCAATAGAAAGTATTTAAGTCATATTGGAGATCCTGAGCCCGCCACAGCATTCCAAAAAATAAACATAACAATTGAGTACCGGAGCGCTGCGCAGGTACGAAGGGGATCGGGCGACCTTAGTCGACCGGCTGTAGTGGGGATGTAGTGGGGATAATACGGCAATAGCAGAATTATATTTGTTGTTTATTTATAAACTACCATTACCTAAATAAAATATTAATCAATGTTATTAATTAATTTCTGAGCGAAAACATAATTTTACACCTAGTGGATACCCGGGTACCCGGTTGTGCCCAACGTGTATGTGTCATAAAACCATGTAATTTAGGTTAAAAAAATTCGAAAAAAAATTTTTTTTCAGTCGTTTCATATTCTCAAAGAGTTCAACGAGGCATTCCTAGACGGAAAAATCGATATTTCAATTTTTCATGAAGTTATACGCAAAAGTATGGCGCGGTGGATACCCGGGTACCCGGTTGTGCACATAAGGGTTAAAGAGTAAATATATATATATACATACATATATCCGATTTTGGTTTTTGAGGTTGTTCGAAAAAAATGTTGATGAGAATTTCATTTCACGAAAACAATCCAGAGTAAAGAACGTTTTAATTTCTTTTCTTTGTACAGTTTGAAAATATAACAATAATTTTATTTAGTTCATTCTGTATGTGACATTAAATGTACTAGAGTATAAACAATATTTCGAGTATCTGGAACGACCTATAGTGTTTTTTACGATTAATTTTTGTGTATTCTCTTGAATTCCAGCTTGTGAAATACATATCATTTCACAATGTACATAAAAGAAAATATTAAAGTTCAAATATTAATCGTGGATCTCGCGCAGCCATATTGCACTGAACTGGCACCGTCTCTCAGAGCTCGTGCCGAATTCTTGCACTAAAGTGCGAAAACTCAGCACTAGGCTTTCCAGTGAAACAGAACGCACCGTTTTAATGCGCACCGAAATCCCCAGTGAAATACATTGCCCAAGGCGAGTGCGCACTCCGTGCGCACCAGTTCTCCCAGTGAAAAACGCTATTGTCATCTCAACGTTCGCGGTCACAAGGTTCGATTTGTACGTCGAAGTTCGCGGTTGTGCGCGGACCAATCGGCGCGCGGGGACTCGTGAGCGGCGCGCCGGCGGCCAATCGCGCGCGCACCTCCCGTCGGCTCCTAGCTAGGCGAGCCGCGCTGCTCGACGTCAGTCTGCGCAGTTGTCCCGTACGGTGAGGATCGTGTCGCGCGGCTCGCACACACCGCCGTGTGTTCTTTTCCCTTCTTCGGTGATTCTTTCGCACATATCGAATTTGCTCTCGCCTCGCACCCGGATTTCCCCCGTTTTCCTCTTGCCGAGCGAGTCTCCCTCGGTAACGGATCCCGGAGACTTTCGTCGCGCGTACGTGACGCGATTTGCAAATTGACATTCACGAAAGTGACGCTAGAAGGAGGAAAAAGGAGTGAAGTGACTCTCGAGCGGCGAGAAACACCACCTTGACATTGATTGCCGGCAAGAAGAGAAAGGTAAGATGGATGTTTACTCTGACTATGAAATACATATAAAACATATTGTATACATATATAACATATTGTATCTCAGCGTTCCTAATCCACATAACTTTATCACGCGAATCTGATTTTAATATAAAGACACCGTATCGACAAGATATTTAAAAAACTGAATAAGATACTCTCGAATGTTTTTCGAAAAAAAAGTGCTTCCGTCATTCGTAAATCCTCAAATAATAATTATGCGGCAACGGTGTTCTCCGCTTCAAAACACAACTGATCGACACGAATAACCGAGCGTTTACGATTTCCCAAACACAAATGATCCACGAACGAATCGTGCGGTCCACGAGAAAGGACATTGAATTGTTGCCGTTACTATGTAACCAGAGAATGCCGAGCAAGGGGTTCCGGTTTAAGGAGCGACGCAGAGAGGGGACGCAGGAGCGCTTGTGAATGCGAAACCGGTTGCATTGAGAAGGTCAGTTACTGCACCGTGCCACTTCGTTCGGACGCGGTGATCTTTATTTCGGGGCCACGTGTTTCTTTTACGGTCTTTGTCCTAATTCCACAATACTCGCACGTTCTGAGGCAGAGTTCGTTTCGAACAAAGCATTTTTTAAAGGTCGCTGAACGAGAATTTAAAGTCTGGCTTTCTTCTGGATGCGCGTTTTAAACGGACTAGCATGATTATTTAATGAGGCTTGTATCGTATATAATCTCGAATTACAGATATATTAATTACGAATTTTACACGTGCGTAAATTAGAGCGAATCGTAAAGTTAAAAGTTGAAAAAAATTGGCAAAATTTTAATAGTACGACGATGATGGCTTCTGCCAATTTTACTCTTGCCATCCATATTTAATTGCTTCCACAAATGGTATTTGATGTACTCGGTCAAAAATAAATTATTGCAGTTGTGATGGTGAAAATTTTCCGTGAAAAAAGATAATGGAACCAAATAGTAAATGGGAAGAATTGTCTTATTAGAATCATTCTATTGGTCACGACGGGGTGCACGAGATCCCATCAGTATGAGACTGCTCTCGTGTGATGGCAAGACGTTGTGGTATTCTAGATCAATAGAGTAAAAAAGAGGATGAGTCGACCTAAGAGAAGGCTTCGATGGATCTCATTTGGAACCACGAAGGCCAAGGCTGCCGCTTATGCCGAACTGCAAGGTAGACAGAGAGAGAGAAATAATTGAGAAAGATAGAGGGCCGAAATAGAGCGAGAAAAAGAGATAATATCTGACACGTGGACGAACTCCGAAGCTCACAAACTTAAGCGTCGCTGAAAGAGGGAAGGAGAAAGATATGCGAGAAAGGAAGAAAAGTGAAGGATTACGTAAGGTCTCGTGCGAGAAACGAGGATTGAAGGGGAACTGTCGCTTCGGAATGCAGCTCTCGGATTTGTAATGATTAAATAGCAGCCAGCATTCGTAGCGCTCGACCTTTAACCCTTTCTGGTGTAATTTTTTCGAATGTGCGAATTTTTTAATTGGAAATATTGGGAGTATTCAGTATTTATCTAATTTCGAAACGTTTTATCGTGACATTTGATATCTGATTTTCGAATCGATTTATCATTAAATTAAATTATTATTGATATGTTATTTCCTATATTTGTATTGTTCGTAGATTAGAAACATATATATCTTTTCTACATAATAATTTTCTATGCGATAATGTTTGTTTACTCGGAAACTTTAGTAATAACCGTCTTAATTTTAATTGAATTTAGTTTTGTCATGTTGCGCATAAAGCTGCAATATAGAAAGGGAGAGCGAACTAGGATTAATTAATCTAGGATTAGTTAATATATGGTCGAGGTAAGTTGGCCTAAATAGATAGTATTAATCTTCCATCGACGTTGGAAAATCTGTTTAGGTGTACTGGGACAAGAAACTAGAAACTATAATTAATATACGAAGCGATAATTTACGATAACGAAATATTACTTAAATGTGAACCATTTAATTAATGCATTCAAGTAATGGTCACTAATTTAAGTATATTAAGTACATTAGCATTTTTTTTGTGTTGACTGTATATATTCATAAAATTCTTTAATTCCGAGAACAAGTTACTCGGAACCATAAAAAAAGTTTATCGGAATCATAAAAAAATTTTGTTTTTGCCAACTCTTAACATCATCGTATTTTATTAGTCAATTAATAATTAATACACTCGTTTTTAATTACATCGATCCATTTATTTTTTGCTTTTTGCGAAAATTCGCGAAAATCTCTTCATTTTTGTACACTTTTAATTCTCAAAAGCTCTCAATATATTGTACGTACGTACCTACGTACTTCTCTCACAATCAGTTTAATCTTATCGAAAATGATTCCTCACAGTTTCGTCGTGCAATCTGTCAATGCACGCTAAAAATAACATACTCTCGAGACATTTATTTATAGAAGTTTAGGAACGTATGCAATCGTGGTAACCGCGTGTTACTTAACACCCCGCTACACAGTGCCGCATTAGCAACTTCGTGGATTGTGAGAGGAGGACACGAATCCCACTTGATATATCTGAAAGACCATCGATTCGCAATTGCGAAGTCGTGACAACATGATGCGCGAATTATACGCCTAAGTGGTATATTACGGTTCATTTCATACAGCTCTCATCTATACGCTGGCGACGGAAGATTTAGAAAGACTGAGAGAGGCAGGAGAACAGAAAGAGAGATATAGAGTAGAATTACTACGTAGAATTTGTATCAGTCACTCCGTATTTGTTTGCTTGAAAAATCTGGTATTCCCGGAATAATGTGATTAATATCATCATGCATATGTTGCAAATGTACCGCACATATGTTTGTTATCAGCGATTTAAATACCTCTAAGCAGAAATAGTAGTGTTTGTTTATTATACTTATCATATTGACAAGATTCTTAAGCACAGCTGTGATAACTACTTCCGTATCGAAGCGTCTTTGCTTCTCATGTATTGTAGGAATTCCCATAAATCGCCACTTTCACGTAACGCATCTTGCTCGACTGATCGATTTATTATTCTCACTTCTAGATTCTGTTTCATATCACGCTTAAGGATGTTCTGGCTGTACAGTCCCAAACAAAAGTTACTTTAATTTGAAATTGATGGAATTTTATACTTTCTTGGTTTAAAATATACACCACATGTATTTTTGTCGTGTAAAGCACTTAAATAATACTGTTTATATGACATCTGGCACTGTAAATTAATACATGTGCATATTTTGCGAATTTTGTGATTGTCAGCAAAAAACTTTTAAGTCTGATAATAACTGCAAGAGACGAAAAGGTCTTTTGTATATTAATAATATTTAATGCATACCCCAGGCCCGAATTTTATTTAAAATGTGTAAGATATGTAAAATATGTAAGATGTGATATACATAAGATATGTAAAAAAATGATTAACATAACATTCAAGAGTATATCGTAGCACATTTTCGAAATTTTGCATTTTTCATTAATAATTCGAGAATAAATTAGTGAATCGATATCAGCTTTTTTCAGAAACCGTTTAATATTTAATTAACTCATAAACAAAGTTTCAGAATATTGCCAAGTAGAACAGGAAATCGAGAATAATGTCAATTTGACGTCATTTTGACCAAATCATGATGTAAATTGATCATTATAACATCACTTTATTTTGACTTTTTGTTCTACTTGGGTTATAATTTCGTTTATAAGTGAGAATATGTGGCTGTTCTATAAGAACTCATGCAAAATTAAAAGTTGAAACTCGTGAACCGATTAGAGAATCTGTTTCAGGTTTTGCATACGAGTTTAGATAATAAATAGAAACAGTTTAAGTTTTCAGATCATTGCCAATATTAGTTCTGCGCCAGAATATCCTCAAATATTGAACAGGTGGACAATTCAGAAAAATGGATTATCATCGGGAAGATTATATTTAAGAACATCATGCATAAATGAGATGACACACGGATTCATTCTCGTTATAGGCATGACGTGTGCTATCTACTCGATGTACACCGTGTTTGCCTAATTGACAGATAACACCATTGTTGAGGGCGAGAAGTCGGTTATTAGGATAAAAGCTGATAGATCGTGTAGCGTTTACCATTGACTTGTCACGCTGATTGGTAGGATGACATTCATCGCGCTTATTTTGATATCTAACTGATTTACACAGTACACTCGCGCTAATTCTTGAGATAAATGATAATCTATAAATGATATTATCTCGCTACTTCTCTTATCGATAAGGTTTTTTTTTCATAAAACAAACACAGATATAAAAGAGACGAGATAAAATAAATAAAGAAAATCACGAGCATATTTATTCGGTTCAAGTATCTTCTTTGCTTCCGTGGATCTTGTGAATTTCTTATCGGAGTAAATAGTATTAGAATTTTGCTTCAAAATATCGAAATACTATTTATTTTTTAATTTTACCTGTAAATTAATAGAATACGTAGTATCTTTTTTGATATTTGGGCTTATTTATTATTTATCTTCAAGAATTGTTTGATTGAAAATTAAATTGTTTGATTGCTTCAAAATGTTTTCGTTATTGTATTTGTGTTTTCATTTATTTCATTCGAGTGACCGAGACAGTTATTATCGATGTGAAATATGAGTTTTTAAGTGAGATAAAAGGTTTATACTTGAAGTGACTAAATAATTACGAAAACTCGCCTTTTTTCCCTAATGAGACATGTCGAAATAACAACGATATGCTATATGTTGGTGCTGGTAATCGTTCCGCGTAAATGGACCACAACACAGGCCGCTCACATGCTTGTCATAAATCGTGACGCCCCTAACTAACGTCAACGTGAAACTGTCGCCCCGCGCTGTATACACGCTGCGCGATAATTGAACGCGCAAAGTCATCACTTTGCCTGTAAATTATTTTTTATCACGGTGCGTGTTGTTTCCCCGGGGAAACCGGGCGTACGCTCTCCGATCCTTTTCCAAGCCCGCGAGCTATCCCATCGCGGTGCGTTATCGTTCGAAAATATACGAGCGTGTTTCGGTAACGCTTGTTGGATCGCGCGCAATGTTGAATTTCGGTCGCTTCTTTGTTCCCGATTCATCGAATATCGCGGAAATTTCATTTCGACGTGATCCACCAAAAGCATCCCATCGCGGGAAGTGATTGTTTTGCAATATTAAAGGATCGTTGATTAAATTGTCGAGGACGGCAGTTAAATTGAATTGGCATGGAATTTTAAATGAAATCGTAGCCTTCAAGTGCAAATGCACAAATATCTCTTTGGATGAGATTTAAAGTAACATTTTGCGCATACTTTGAATTACAATGGCTAATGTATTTTTCATGATTCTACGCTTTAATTTTTTTATGATAATGGACTTTGTGTTATAATATTGAAACGTAGTTTCACATAATTTGAGACGTAGTTTCACAAACGGAGTGGAAAGTTTTTAGTAGATTAATTATATAAAGAATGATTACATAACAAGGATAAGAGGGAAAGGAAAGAGAGGGGAGGAGGAATATTTGTTCCCATTAATCATTTTTCAGACGGAAAGGTTTTTATGAGAGGCAATTATTTTGCAGCGGATATTAACGATACAAAGAAATTGAGGGAAATATCAAATGTATTTTATCGCGAAGAATATAGGTAGATGGTATTTCTTGCTATCATTGAGCGTATTACACGTATAAAAGTCACGCGCTCACTCAAACGATAGTGATTTACGCCTTTCATAGTGCTCACATAATCCGAGTCACGAAGGACGATCATAGTTACCATTCAGCCACGCTCTGGTTCCCCATTAGGTATATCATGAACACGTCGTGGAAAATATCTTGCGAGGTTTACGTCCATTCATCGACGATGACCAAATTGTGCATTGTGTTGTTTTATTAGCTCGCTCGGACAAACAGATTACGCTCCTTATGTATATTATCGTTTCGACGTGGCTTTACAAAACAAATCGAAGAGTAACGTCAACGACTGAAGACTACGATTTTATTCGACATTTATTCGCATATTTGCAAAATATTCTTTCATATTATTAGTTTATTGATATACGGTTTTTTAATATCCTTGGAGAAAAGAAGATCTTGAAAAAGATCTGAATCTAGATTTAAATTACTATTTTTCTGCGAATATTTTCCCTTGCGATCAAATTCGATTCCACTCACGATCATACAATCTCAAATGTCTTAACACCGAGCGATCTGCAGAATGGCATGAGTTTGGGACCTCGGAATGGCACGATCGCAATCGTTATTCCGCATACGAGTCGGCTTTATCACGGCTCGCTTACGATGGCAGGCGCGCGTTTAATCGCATCCGCCATCCTCACGGATCGCGGATTGTTATCGGGCCAATTACGACCCGTCGACGGTCGCTTTAAATTGACGACGATGAAGGCGACGTTGTGCTAGCGGCACCTGCTGTACTACTTCGCGCTTATACGATTGCATTGTTTACGTGCAATCCCACGCCAATGCATGCATACCGCGCATTGCGCAAGAAACGCATTAATATATCTTTTGACGTGTGGTGTATGGCTCCGGCTTAATTACGCGCGCAACGACTGATAATGAAAATAATGATTAAAAATAAAAATTTACGACCAATGTCGGTCTCCAATTGAATCTCTGTTGAAGAAGAGTCACCTTCAAATCTTTGATCGCGTCTGTAATTTGGACAAATCGGGATTCTAATTTTAAGTCTGTATATTAAACACTTTGTTTCACTGCTGCAAGATGTTAAATTAGACGTCTGTTTGTTTTTGTTCATCTTTATTCATTATCCGATTCATTACCCATTATTACTTTGCAGTGGATGAGCGCTTTTCTTATCTTTCGAGCATGTTGATTAAGTGAAAATAGGAAAATAAAGCGCGTATCTCAGTCGGAAGTTTCAATACGTCTCGTGGTTAAAATATGCTTAAACTTTCCAGCCAACGCAACGATATAAGCTAGTACGTATACTTTATATTCTACGTACGTACACTTTATTTATGTGCACTATGTGCCCTTAGAGAGTTTGTAGGCGAGAATAAATAATCAACTCGTCTATTTATTACGCGGTCCTATAATTTCAGTTTATACGAATTTTCGAGGGATTTCGATTCTCCTGAGAGTAAATCGATAAAATACTGATTGTGTGTGTATTAATCTGCTATTAAATTGTTAATTCCCTCTTTAACATTTCCAGCTTTTGGATTTATTCTGGAGTTACTCAGCAAAAACTTTTTAAAAAATTATTTACATAACTCCCAAATGATTTTTAAAATATACTTCTATATATGTTTTTTAGATATTTTTGTAAATATTTTTTAGAATTTTTTTCTGTGGAATTCTTCATTCTTTTTTGTATTGGATAAGATATTATAAAATTTCTTATTTTTTAGTTCTAAAATTTCCATGCACACCTTCAACTTCTACTAGAAATTGGAATTTACCATAAATCAGAATTTCTAATTTTGGTTCTTTATCATATGATATAACCTTTGATGTCTCTCTGATATACCAAAATTTCTTGTTTCGGGACGATATATCTTACAACTGAGTTAATGACACCGTTGGTGTGCAACTGGCTGATTATCTTCAGAAACAGTTTCGTATATCGTATAACGTTATCTCAGCAAAGCGTAATTTCGTGTCGGTGTGAAAATTTGAGATATTACCATTCATTGATTACGCAAGGCTTATCAAGGCCATTAAATTTATTTATTTAACTTTGAATGACATGAATTGAAAGTAAATAATAATTAGAATAATTAACAACATAAACAGAGATTTCATTTAGTGTATCTCGATATGATATAGCATCCACTTTTATGGAAATATAGTAAAAGTAAGTACATCTGTTCCGGTATAATTCATTCTATATAAATATGCACGTCGTGCTTCCTCTGCGTGAATACGTGAATAACTCGGAAGAAGCATATTTTTCAAAAATGTCAGATTTGATATTCTCAAGTAGCATTATCATATTTAATATGCTATAGAAACCCCGATGTAAATTTTAATAATACGTTCTTCGAGGAATTAATGGAATAATTAAAATAGTAATGGAATGATAAAATGGAACAATTGGAAATCATGACAGAAATATTATGCTAGATAATTTTCCTGTGATGTTTAATAATGATATAGTTTTTATTCACTTATACGAAATTTTAAAAATTGAATGAAAATTGTTAATTCCGTGCTCGTTACGGTTTTCTGAAATATTTTTAGATATAATCTATTTTTTCTCTCTCTATTTTTTATTTTACACGAAAAGAGAACAAGTCTATTCCTTCAATAGCAAAATGTGGCTCAAAAGTATTAGTGCAAGTATGATAGAGATAAAAGTGAAATTTGTATGTACGTGTGTGAAAGATTTGAATTCTTAGTTCTGACAAACACTGTCAAATGTACGATAACAAAATATAAAAAAATAATTACTCCCAAAAACGATTATATAGTTATTGATGAAAATGCTTATAACATATGTATGTCATGTGTGTGATTACACACACACACACATACACACAACATACATATATTTTTTATAGAATTAATGTAACTAGAAAAATATTTTTACATAGATTTTTATTGAATTAACTTAGTCCATTATATTTTTTTGACTAATAAGTAAAAGGTGTGTGTGATACAAATAATATATTGACTGAATAAGGAAAGTTTTAATTATTAATGAAGGTAATTACAGTTATTATAGATATTTTTCAATGACCATGTAACTTTTATCTCATCTTAATGATAGTATTAATATTAAAAATTATAAAGAAAGAAACTTTTTTAAATAGAATTATTGAATCTAAAATTATTATTTATATAATATTATTTATTATTATATTTTTTCTACAGACAAATCGAATACGAATATTTATATTTATATTTTAAGAAAGACAGAGCGATTCTCACTTAATTGCGTTTCTATCAAAGAAATCTTATGGTGTTGTGTAACGTTTTCTAAAACGTATGTCGATCAATACTGTCCATTAATCGTACATTACATATGTATTCGTGATTAATTATCTACTGGCATCGTGGCATTTGATATTTTAGCGAGTCATTGTGTCGCGAAATTCTCCATGTACACATTGCTTTAATTTTAGGAATGCAGTCGCAGTCAAGTCGAAAATGCATACAACAATAAAAAAGGACACATATATTTAAAACCTGTTAAAACCGGATATTTGCTATACGTGCAATTGTAAAACTTGTTAATTATAACTTGTAAATTATAAACAAAACATAAATATAAAAACATGTTTGCGACGGTTCGCCATTCAAGTTTTAATTATTTAAAGAATATTTTATATACCTACACAGATTTTTTATAATTGTCGCAAAACGTATATCATAAACTCGTTAAACTCGTAAAACTCGTTAAACACATCTTTGTATTTTAATATAAATACTTCGCACAAATCCGTGTACAACGGTGCGAATTTCTCTTTCTCTTTAAATATATTTTTTATCCAAGTCTCTGAAAAAATATCATTTTTTTAAACACGTGCTCTGCCAAAGAAAACAACTTTTTACTGTTAATGAAACCCACTTTTAATTACGAAAATGTCTCATCCTTGTAATTTCTTAATGAAATATTTTTATAACTAGTTTTAATTATAGTGTAATTATAATGTAATTATAATGTTATAATGGACGAAAACCCCATGAATTTACAAAGATAATTAAAAACCTCGGAAACCTATAACCCGATGTGACTAATACATAAGTCTCTCTTTTATATTTTTATATTTTGTTAAAAAAACTAGATCTCTCAAAACATCTTATGTAACACGATATGTCTTTTGAAAAAGAAAACTCAGTTGTAAATAACCAGTTTTCCTCATTTGTTTAAGCAGTTTTAATAATTTTCCAGTCACGCGTTTCACATTTATTCATTCAGAAAAGTCTCTTAAAACTCAATAACTCAGAATAAGCAAAAATATTTTTATATTTGCCATTGAACGTTTTCTTAAAGAGATAAAAATTTCGAGATAACATTCATACATGTATACGTATGATTTTTAAAACGATTCGATCGTATCTGCGCGCTTGTGGCGAATATTATACCCGCGCAACTACTCCACTTGGTATCGTGTACGCTTGGTATCGCGCTGATTCGATAATTCAGATTCTCAGGGCGAGATCTCGTCTATGTTACACAAGGCAGGCACGAACACGGATTGCGCAACGCCAGTTGAGGCTGACACGTGCCGTGGACAAGTTGAGGGGAATCGATTCGAGTTTAATCTCGCGTTGTGCGAGTACCGGTTCACCAAGGATGCGATGTCGTACATATCGTATCGTCATACGTTTGCTGCGGTCAGTCAGCTCGGCACATGTTGCAACGCAAATATACTTTTTTACACTTGCCGCGTCCGGGTATTTAATAACCGCATTCTTCATGTGTCGTGCAATATAATTCTGCAATAATCCATCTTATTAATTCGAAAGCTGCACGACTCGTCCGCGTTTCGATGCAGTAAAACGATTTCTTTTGCGCGTACAATGTATAAAATTTTAATTTTAAATTGCGGTTACTGAAAGGTTGAAGAGATTTCGAGGAATCGCGGCAGACATACTGGAATATATAAAAATATTTTATACATTGTTTATACATACTTATGCGCGTTGCGTACGAAATATCTTTTTCAAACTTTTAATAGATAATTCCCGTGGAGACACGAAATGTAATTGAAAAGTTTATTTTAGCGATGCTTTTTTTTATATTAGATCTGTGTATCTTATCTCTATGTTATCTATGATCTTATTAGGTTTAAATAAGTTCCAAGACAAAGAATTTATAGAAAATACATTTTCTTATATCACATTTTCAATATTCTAACGTTCAGTTTTTTCAAGCCGATAAAGGTTAGTCTTATTAGAAGTAGAGGTACCGAACGATTCTTGGCGTATTAATGAGGCAACACTTACGAACACGATGTTTCCGATTAACATTAAATGGACTTTGTTATCTAGACTCTGTCGTAAGTATCATAAATGCACACGTAATCCGTGCGTTTGCGAAAGCTCCGTTCACCATCAACGTCGTATATGTACAGTGTGTTTAGAAGACATTATTTACAATGCGCGATATACCCTAGCATTTGTCATGCCATCTGTCACCGTGTCTGCACGTAACGCGATAATTCGCGTTACTAAGTTCGTGCGTAATCGTAATCATAAATAATGGCTACAAATAGTGGTATCGTATGTACGTTATGAGAGTCTAGATACTTATCTTTTATTGCACACGTAGACGCGTGTAAAGTAGTAACAAACGACTTTAGTTATTTTTATATTTTTAGAAGCATAAAGAATAATATGAATAATATGATGCACAAGATCATTTTTTTATTTTTTTTATTTTTAAATATTTAGAACCATTTTTGTTTGTAGAACAAATTGATTTTAATTCAACTTAAATATTACAAGAGCTGTATATTCACGTTCCACTGATTTTGAGACATATAATTGTCAGTGTATGATGCGTGTTAGAAAGCTAACTTTTACTTTACGATTCTCAGAGATGACGTACGATTGTTCCACTGCAGGTAAATGTATTAACTGATCTACCATTCGACAGGTCGCTACTTCGCGATACGGTTATCTCTTCTATCGTTTTTTTCCGTTATCCATGAAGGGTGCAGGATATACAGGGTAACCTAGACTTACCAAATTATTTCTGATTAATTTTGAATTAATCTTTAAGATTTACGGAATTTGAGATTTTATAGTATTACTATTTTTTGATAATCTATTAATTTTTAATATTAATTATTTGACAATTAATATCGGGTTGATTCATAGGTTTGTGTGGATTTTTCTCTAGTTGTCCTTTGAATACAATTATTAAACATTAATTAATTAATATAATATTTATAATAATAATGATATTAATATTATATATGGGGGTCAATTAGTATAATTTATAATAATTAATTAAAAGTTATTAATAAAATGAGTTTTAATTTTGTTTAAAAATCTGCACACTTAACTTATTTTTTGATAACTTATTAATTTCAAATATTAATTATTTGGCATAAGTGTTATCTTGTAATTAAGGACCATATATAATATAATTTAATTTAAATAAAGCTCTTATTTAACTTTATTAACTGCCTTCAATAACTTATTCTTACTCTTATGTCTTAAATGTTATTGATTTCTCGGCGGTTATTGAGGAATACTTGACTTTGAATTGGTCAGAGATGTCGTGAGTAAATCTTAGATTTTGCCCTATGTATCCGATCGGTTTTGGGGATTAATCGATTCGCGACTTGGAACCAGTCCAATCTTCCTAACACGGAAACCGTTCTTCTGTATAACCGATGCCTCTCGCGGGTTTTTGCGTTCTATCGAACGGACGCGGCGGAAGCGAAAACTCGATTTCGTTGAGTCGTACCCAAGGGCGGGCTCCGATACATACACGGTATTTCGAAGAACCAAATAGACACTATTAAAATGACATAAAAAAAAATGTTTATAAGAAATATCAAAAACACGAGTGTTAAATTAATATTAGAATAAGCATTTTTCATGTATAAGGTTAAAATATTAATTTATATATGTATCGCGGGAGTAGATACATATTATTTATGTATATCATTTCTAATTATTAATATAAAGTTGAATATATACTTCTTTCTGAAATTTCTCTCATAATTTTGATGTGAAACTCAATTGATGATAAGAGTTATTAATTTAATAGTATTATGTTATCGTATAGTTTCTTAAATTAATATTGCAATATTGAATATATATTATTCACATTAAATAACTTTGTTGTTTGTTAGTAAAAGAACTGACTCTCTTATTACAAACTCAATTCACAGAATGGCTAATACAGAAATGGAAATTCTTCAGAAAATTCTTGCTGGATATATTTTTCGATTGCAGTGGTGCACGTATGAAATAATTCTCATGGGTGGTTCGCATTTCTCTCGTATTATTACCTCAAAGAGGGAGGTTTAAGGGCGGTTTGAAACGTGTAACGGAGATCGTCTTTCGTTTAGCTAGTTCTATCTTTTTCTTTATCTCGAGAGAAAGAGAGAGAGAGAAGGGAAAGCTCGAAGATCGTAGATTTCGCTTTTGGCTTGATTACGCGATAAAACACGTCGTGAACGAAGGGGGAATATCTCTTCGATGTTCGGAGTCGAGCGGCATCAATAAAGCACGTCGAACGACCGAATCGAATTTCCTATCCAAGATCCGTTTGTTTATCACATACTGTCCCGCCGTCGATTCGTCTATTAAAACAAAGTCGCAATAAAAAGGTATGTTCATTTTCTCGTCCTTTCCTTTCTCTATCCACGCAATATCGCTAAATTGAAATGGCTCGTAAATCGCTGATCGAAAGTATAAAAAGAGCGTGTCGAAGGTGAAAAGCGAATTTAAAAACGATGGTTGAAAACAATGATACATATTCTAAGCAAGAAGTACCATTTATCTGAAAACTGTCATTATTAGTACGGTTTTTAATTTTCAATAATTGACTTTCTGTAATTGTATTACTAAGAATTCAAATGCAATTGTTAAATAATTGATAAGTTCTTTGTTGATGAAAAATTAAGGAAAAAATTGATTTTTTATTTTTTTTTTTTCCTATCTTTTTCAATCTTTTTATGACTTTAAGTTTCGGAAATTTAATATATTATAGTTTTCTATTTTTCGTGTTTTTATTAAAAGGATTTTGCAGAAATGCTTTGAGTTGGACGTAACTCGGACTTTTGTTCGATAATGTACCGTCGCCGAAAATCGAAGTCTGTTCCGACTCGGTACTCCCGCACTGGGTTGTCTGTGATGCTTGACATTTAATTGAATCTGCTTGCGACAAGGGATTGCATCATCCAATAGGTTCATGTTTCGCGAGAGAATTGCATTAACCTGGGTTTTGAGCGTACTCGAGAAACGGAATAGTTCTTTTTTAAAACAACATCAAACTTTATTTCAGTTATTTATTTTTCAACGGACAATCTCATGATATTAAATATGCAGAAATCAATTTAAATCTCTGTAAGCTTTTTAGTTTAATATTTAAGATTTAGAATTTCACATTTACGAAAATATTGTAGCATGGAAACTTCCGATATTTTCATATTGTACGTATCTCTTTTTCGTTAAAAAAGGTGATAGAAAACTCGGCTGGCAATACCAAAAAATATTCTAATATTCTGCAACGTTAGAAATTTATGTATTCAGTTCATGTCAAAGCACGAACATTTGTATTTTGTCTCTACGAATTTATTGGAAATACGTGAGAAAGACTTCGTGTAATCTATCAAAAGTAGGAGGTAAAGGCCATTCGTCTGGTAAATAAATTTTATTGACTCTATGGACGGTTCTGTGTAGCTCGTGTCCTTGTGTAAGTTCAGGGAATTTATCGCGCGTTTACTTTTCCTTATTCAAAATACAGGTCGTCGTGTAGGCGGTACTAGGAAAAAATAGCATGCCTGTATTGTCATTACGATCATTTTTTTTCGCTCACCCTCGTTGCACTTTAATCCCTAACCATTATCATATCACTCGCATTACAGCTACAATTCACTTCGTTGGACTTTAATCATTGCTCTATTTGAACTGATTTACAAATAAGAAAGTTTTATCATATATCAATTTGTATTTTAAAATAATTTGAAAAATGTGAATTGAAATGTTTCAATTTTTCAATTTAAATTAAAATATTTTTTCTGTATATATATATATATATAATTTTCTATCATTTCTATATATTTCTATATATTTGAATATATGCGATTTAAAATTTTTCTTTCTTTCTGTGAAATAATTCCGTGAGAAATACAATTTTTACAAATTTTCTCTTATTGGTTCAACATCACGTTTCAATTTGTTACTTCAAGTAATTTTTACATCACAGGTCTTGAACCTGTTATGATTTATTAAAATCTTTTTTTCTCACATGCGCCCACAGGCTAGCTATCTTGTATTACGCAGCGTTATTTCACGCGAGTCATGCCATGCGAAAGTGGCATAATAATGCGACGATAGCGCGTATTTATAACCGCTATTCGTAATTTTTCTCACCGGTGGAATCACCTCGTCCTTCGGACATTGCCCCGTTACATTTTTCTGTCCTAGTCCGCAGTTTTGCATTCTAATCGTCAAAAATCAATGATCGGTGGAGAAGAGAACGTCTCTCGATCAGGTTATCAACAATCGAATTATAAATTTAACTATAAAAAGTCAGACGACTCGATAGTTTATTCCTTCTTATAAGAGAAATTGCTCCTAGCCTTCTCTATATTTTAACCTTTAAAATATCGATAGACGAACATTCACCGTATCAACAAATTTAATACTCTTTGCCAGAATATTAATAAACAAACTTCAATTTTTCTTTGATCCGCCTGGTCAATTTTATTATTAATTGTTAAACACTACGTTTCGACCTCTGGTTTGGGTCCTTATCAAGTGTATAAAGTTTACATATGACTATACAGATGGGCCGCACAATGATCTGTTTCGTTGACATTGCGCCCAAACTACATCTAGAAGCTAAAGTCGAGTGATGTCAGTAATAGATCGAAGTGTGTACAATTAAAGATTTACAAAACTTACATATTCATTTATGCGTTGCAGAAAAGATTCAGTCAAATTGGAAGTAAGATTAAATTTAAAATTAAAATTAAAAGCAGCAGCGCCTCTGTGTATATGACACGTCACGTTATACCGACATTTAGTAAGCGACTGTTATCACTACTCGAGATAGAGCTAATGTTAGCAAAATTTACTGTTTTATGTTCTGACATTGGTTCTATCTCGAGTAGTGATAACAGTCGCTTACTAAATGTCGATATAACGTGACGTGTCATATACACAGAGACGCTGCTGCTTTTAATTTTAATTTCAAATTTAATCTTACTTCCAATTTGACTGAATCTTTTTTGCAACGCACAAATAAATATGGTAATAAAATATGGTAATAAAGTTTGGTAAATCTTTTAATTGTACACACTTCGATCTGTTACTGACATCACTCGACTTTAGCTTCTAGATTGATGTAATTTGGGCGCAATGTCAACAAGATATCATTGTACGGCCCATCTGCATAGTCATAACTCATAGTAAACTTTATACACTTGATAAGGGCCCAAACCAGAGGTTAAAACGTAGTGTTTAATAATTAATAATAAAATTGACCAGACGGGTCGAAAGAAAAATTGAAGTCCATTTATTCTATCGTATATTTTATCGAATATATACAATATAGTAATAATAAGTTAAATAATGAAATATTTTGCGCGCGCGCGCGCATAAAAGTAAGATTGCATAAAATAAAGTATCTTGTAATAATGATTAGCGCAATGATAAAGATTTAACGATAGCAAAACTAATTGCTTCTATTTAAAAAAAAACCTTGATTTTGTGCTAGCATTTGTATATATTTAGTGATAGAATTAATTAACTTATCAAGTTAGTCGTAAAATGTGATTAACAAGTGAATAACAAAAGATATGCGTCTTTCTTAAGCGTTTTATTTTGCATCACATTTGTATATCATAAACAAAGATATTTATTTTCTTTATCATTTGCATTTCACTCATTTTACATTTCTCTTTTGTTTCAGATAGAAGAAAGATTGCATCTGAGGCACGTGAACGTATTGCTCCCTTATTAAAGTGAGTACGATTTCTTTATGCTATTTTCTTTTATCAAGTTTTTACTAAGATTCTCGCATAAATTCGAGAAAAATAAAAATTCGGAATATATTTTCGTCAAAGAGAAATATATAGAAGAGAATTAGAATTAAATAGTTACATATATTTTCAACAATTTTTCAACAATTTTCATTCATACTTGCTAAATTCGTGTTTAGAAAAGATATTTAAGATGTTTATAAGGAAATTTTTATCTAATGTTATCTAAAATGTCTTTAAAAAAGAAACAAAAAATATATATTTATAATAAGTAAAAAATTAAAGAAAAACTGAAACATATAACAGTAAAAATTGATAGTTGCGAAAGAATTTTGACAAACTTCCCTCTGAAGATGTATGGAATTGTCAAGTACTTAGGATTTAGACGCTCGTTTTTCATATAATTTTTTTTCATGAACGCAAAATGATATGCAAGCTCATTGTATGCTAAGCAATTTAAGAATTAGTCAGGCCAATGAACGAACGTAGGAGCATAATATTTTTTATATTATTATACTATATGCTTATATCGAATCGGGGCAAACGTCTTGAAAACGCGAAGGGACTCGTCGTCGCCAGGAAACGATTGGTACGATGAAATCCTCAATAAGAATCTAATCTCGAAATGGAACGGCAAAGTTCGTGACGAGTGCTTTCTTAATACCTGTCTGACGGTTTTCGCCAAGACGGGGGACTTTTCTGCTCGGTTTTCGTTTTTTTTCTCTTTTTACCCGACCGAAGTTGTCGTCTTGGAGAAAATCCAGGCCCGATTGTAGTATGGTCGGCCCATTCGAACGAATCTGCTCGTTTCAATTCCCCATTCTGCCTGCGCGTAATAGTCCGACTTCGTTCTGATAGAAATCACCCCGTATACATATCGTCGGGCGAAAAATAGCCCACACTGACAATGCGAATTGCTGATAACGTACAGTTAATTTATTTTCGAATCTGAGTGAACTCGCAAACTGTTTTCTTCTCTATCAAATGTAAATAATGATCGATTATTTTACTGGATGAGTTTATCGACAATATTATATTTTATGCGATAAACATTCTGGATTTAACGTTAAACTGACTCGCAAACATTTAAACATTCATGCTAGATTTAATAGAGTTATGTCACGAAAGAATAATTATCATTATTATGCTGGAATCTTAATTGTTACGTAATTAATTGCTCTCGCTGCGACTTGTATTTAATGATACATTTTACATTTTTTTATGATTTGAGGCAGCAGGAATATTGTATACAATGTTTCGCACGCATTTTGCATTTATTATCAAGGAAACTTCTCTAAGTTGTAATTAGTGTCCATGAATTAGCGACGTGCGAAACAAACGTACCTTGTTGTTGCGCGTGTAACAAATGAGACGCACGTTGAAGCGTCGCTCGACAAAATACGCCATTGTACTGCACGCAACGAGCGGAATATTTCTTTTCTCACCGCGTTGTATTTACATTTCACGAGGACTCTGCAGTTTTGCAGCGCGGATCCGAAAGCACAAGTCTGGAGATTAAAACTTGAACGAAATAACCAACATGCGCCGCTTGGTCCAGCGAGTTTTAGAACATTGTCTCTAGTAAAATTTTTTTTAGTATTCCCGTAAGTCGCTTTAAAATCTTTCGTTTGGTTTTTTTTTTCTATAACGACCGAGACCAGTATCGATAAATCTTGTAATGAAAATATTCCGCGAGGGAACAACGTCGTTATACTGGATGTAACGATACGAAACATTAAATAAAGACCGAGAAAGTATATAAATTATAGATATCACGTAATATGCTTTAGAGAGATTTCCATCTTTTAAGCTGCTTTTAATTTAATCACGAAGTTATACGGTCGTTTCTTTCGAGACAATCGCGACGTGTTCCTTAGAGCATGAAAAAATTGCGTGCACGGTCGGTTCGCAGAGATGCTTTATCTCTCTATCGCGGTCAACAATGAGTATTTTTATAATATACTTGCAAGCAACATTATTATTGCTGTGCTGACTGTACGCCTTTTAAGTGCTTTTCATGTTTGCATTCGGTGCAATTTGCGATACGCGCAATTTGCGATAAATTACATCGCATTACCGTAACTATCTTTTCTCTTTACAATTATTCATATCTATCGCGCTTCACTTTATCGTATCGTGCAGGTTTTTAATTAAGATAATTGCACATAATATTTTTTTTTTTTTGTAAATTACTCACTCAAGTGTCAATAGATTAGTTCTTATCAGAGACAATTGTACTTTTAATATCAAAATCCTCAAATCCTCAAATTTTCACAAGATTAAATAACTAAAATTAAGTACTATAATTAGCACACATTCCTTCAATTTTTTTTCAACTTCTGAAAAGTAACTAAGGCGTCAGTTCTAAATCGTTTTGCATACTAGCTATACTGTTTTACTACTTATTGCTACATTCATCAATGTAGAAAATCCGTGATCGCAATTGATGAAAGAATGCGAAGTTGACATTCCTCGTGTATTCGCCACACGCGGAAAACTTCTAACCACGTGCTCGGGGATTAATTTATGAAATAACTTTGTTTCACAGATTCTCGCACGTTTCGAAAAGAGTTTTCCTCTTTCCTTCTTTCTTCTCCCTCTGCTCTTTCTCGAGCATCATTGCGAATACGGTGACGAACATTACTTCCAAGAATGCGGCTTCTACTAGTCGCATCGCACGACATGCACGAACACATTCACGCACATGCACATGCAATCTCTCAGATCTTATTCACCTACACTTTCGCACCGATGACCGTAATTGATAAATAATTTATGTCGACATTGCGGTGGTCACGCGATCTCGATCGTGTCATCCGCTTTTTGCCTCGAAACATTTTGCCACAATCTCTATCTGTTCCGAATTTATCAGGAGTGCTATTTCGGTTATTACTGATTTACACTGACCGGATTTATTGTATATCAAAATACAGCAATCGATATCGAAACCGCAGAGACCCTTTGATAGAATCAATAGCGAACAGCCTTGATCCTTTCGGAATATATAGTATGTAGGATTAAGTGGATATATTCATGCTAACTGGGACAAACTATCACATTTACGTTCTAATTCAGAATACGTGATATATATTATTTTATTTATTTTCGAATTTTTTTAAAACAACGGGCGTTGTTTAATTTTTTAATTAACTTTATTTTGTTTTATCTAATTGATTTTCTGATATTTCTAATGTTAGTCACATTACTAAATTATAGCTGATTATATAATTATAATAAATTGTGCAATAATATTATACATAATGTGAATTAGTACATAATAAATTTTAAATTTATTTTAATAGAATACTTATAAAACTATATAAAATTTATATAAAATTTTTATATATATATATATATATATATATAACGTTAACTAGAATGTATAATGTTACGCACAGCTTTAAATACCGACCGGAATGTCGAGCCACTTCAATTTTTCCGATGTGATTGATTCATACCATATTATTTCATTCAATGTGTTAACCAAAATGACACTCCATTCTGTTTGAACACTAAACCGACCGCAGGTTGAACAATTTCGATTTTTCGCGGACGTAACAGAATGCTACTGGGTCAACTCACACATCACATTGACCGTCATGATGCGCCATATCGACACTCGTTCATTCGAGAGTTCACTTTCGATTGCGGTCGCACACGCCTCAGAAAAAAGGAAAGAAAAAACTCGGGCGGTTTCGGCCGATAGCCAATTTACGGATAGTCTAGTCCACCGTTTATGTGACAGTTTATGTTGATAGCCAGGAGCGGCTTTTACAGCATAATACGTTATGGTTCGAGCCCTCGTAAACCGACTGCAGTTTCACATCCGAGATGAGATTTTCCGGTTAATTAAGATATAACGACACTAAAGCTATCGCGTTTTAGTAGCTCGACACATTAAGTTTCAGATTATGTCAGTTGTATCCGAGTCCGTCATCAGATGCAGTTCGAATCGAATTAGCACGCAGATTTAAACGCGTATTAATTAGTGCTTGTCGGAAGATCACCAGAAGAGTTTGGTATATGTGAGAGTATCACACACGTTCAAATAAAATTCTAATAAAATTCTAATCTATTCTTATTAATCAGAAACGACGAACTTTTATAGCCTATTATATTAATCTTAGATTTTCTTTATGTACAGTATGTATCTATAGTCTATACTATGCATACTTATCTATATATACAATATGTATATATAGATATATGTATACATTTGTTTCATAACCGTGTACACTCTGTGTTTTATTATTACAAGTGCTTTGCATTTGTTTGTAATTTTCCCCGTTTCTCTTCTTTTTGTCATGCACATGTTTCATTTGTTCAGTAAATGTCGATCATTTATATGCTAATCGATCCAAAATGTTATGCTAGCTAGTTATTATTATCTATGCGTATTAATGCGTTTCTGACAAGAACTATGTATCATTGGATAGCAATCTGCCATTATTAGCATACGATTATTACACGTACATAATAATTTCTAGTTAAACTGGATAACGTTTGAAGGTCTCGAAGGTAAATATTATACTTCCCATTTTAATCGGTTATTACTGGATTTTTTATGGATGAGAAGAATTGAAAAGTAACGATACATATGTTTTTTCCATATGTATCAATTCAAAACTAATTCTATCTTTGCGGAAATTCAGAAGATGAAGACAAGAAAAATAAAAGTATGTACATTGCACCTTTCGTACGCATATCGGATTTCGATATACGAAATCGAGCATTTTTCTTTGGAAGATAAATATTTTTGTGCATAAGCAATCTTTTTGAAAGTAACGTATGAAAGAGGGAGAGAGAGGAGGGGAGAGAAGGGGAGAGAAGAGTCTTTAAAAATGACGTGATGCTTCAGGCTTTTTGCGATTCTTGGAGGAGTACATGAGAGGAAATGTGGGACGAGATATAATTTAAATTTGATTCTCGATAACGAACGAAGTTTTTTCTTACAGAGATAAACGACGTCATCTTTGTCTTGTATTTTGATTCATAAGACATGACGTGGCGTGATGGCTATAGAGGGATTAAAGTTTAAAATTCGTTTAAAAGCTCTCTTCACGGGGGATTATTAACGAAGACGGTCGTTAAAAGGTAACTTTCTTGAACGCTTCATCAATTAATTTCCCTTAGGAATCGAGAATAGGCCGACAAAAAGGAGGCGCGTTGATGGCTTTGGATGGTCTTCCTTGGACTCCCTCTAATTAATAATAGCACTTTGCGTTCGCAAAAGTGTTATTTGATAAAAGCACTCCACTTCGCTTTATTTTGTTTCAAGAGCACGCAAAAATAATATTCTCTCTGCCTCTTCACTTTATATTCCTTACAGTGGAATTAATTCATGACATCTTGCGTGCTTTCAAATTTTGCGAACTTCTTTCCGAACATCTCTCGAATAAATTTTCAAACTTACGTTTCTGTCTGCGCTGCTCAGATATGGGTTTACGCAATAAACGCAGATGCAAAGCGAATTTTTCCAATTGCGATGCGTTCCAGGTGAAGGATCTGGTGGACGATTGATAAAATCCGCTTTCAATTGAGAAATTGAATTCTTACGACGGCCAGGGAGGAGGGGAGTGAGTTTTATGGCTGGCAATACGCGTCCCGGGAGAGAGTATTTCGAACGCACGACCTGAGGTTACGTTTTACTCGTGGTAAAAGCCGGCTAGAGGAAGCCGCACGAAACGCTCGATAACTGAAATCCAATAGAGAGAGAGAGAGAGGGGCGGGGGGGGGGGGTGAAGGTAGAGGGACAGCTCCGCTTTGCGCTCGTAGCACTTTCCAAGTTGCCTCGTTAAAGTTGGCGAATTCCACCAGCCGTGAGACGGAATTCGATACGAGGGGTAAAGAAGAATACGACGACGAAACGATAGCTGTCGTCACCGTACCGTAATTTCGGGTTCATTGCGTGCACCTGTGTCCCGTAGAGGACTACGACGACGACGAATTGACTGGGCGCTTCGCGGATTGTCGTCAGGTGGTGCGGAAAAATCGAAGATTGAGTTGCTTTATGTTCCTGGGGAGATGGTCTGCAATGTGAAGATTGCTTTGGAATTGTTGCCATTCTTTTCCACGACTGGAAAGACATGCAATAATTTCCATAAACAAAATTAAGAATCAATGTCGGTGAATCAATCGATGATTTTTATCTGATTGCTCATCTTCCTCCCAAGTTTTATCAGAGATGCTTTGAGTAAAATTTGACTTTAAGACTTCTGTAACGATGATTGAATTCTTGTGAATTAGGTAGAACAGTGATAATTTTGCTTCAGAAGAGAGATACTGCCATTTAAAAATTTAATAAAATTTAATAAAATTTAAGGTAGGGAGTTTAATTTATTTTTTAATTTATTTTAAACAAACTTTCATAGAATTTTTCAATTTTAAAGTTTGCCATTGAAGCGTAAATATCAGAATTACTAATTATCGAGAGATTCAGTTTTTAAATGACAATTGTAATCCGCCTACGGGTTATTCGCTTTGATGTAACAATGTACGAAGTTCATAAAGTGCATCAGAGGGTTAATTAGATATTTAGTACAATAACGACGGGCGCCAATAATATTTCACAATGTGTAATAGCATGTAGAATATTCAATCTTGTTCGCGTTTTTTGTCACAATATGACACATAAATTATGTTAGAAAGAATTATTGCACGACGCAAAATTTGATCAGACAGTTTCGATCAAATTTTCTGAAAGCGTCGGAAAATATAGAACAGATATAAGCGAAATAACTCGATTTAATGAAAATGAATATTGAAGGATCATGATGCACTTTTTATTCATTGTCTCACTGTTTTTTATTTCGAGACAGCCGACAACTAAAACTTGAATAGTATCATTTATACTTTCAAGAATATTTCTCCTTAAAGCTGCTCAAAGGATTCTTTCCGAAGATATATTTGAAGACGAGAAATCGAAAATATGATGTTATATAAATATAAAATAAATATAAACATGAAAGATATCATATTCTTGGTATTTTTTAAAGAAATATACTGGTATTTTCAAATTTAATAGCGTCATAAAATTATTTTAAAAAGTATTTGTATTGAGATATTAGAAAATTTAAAACTGATAACTTTATAAAATATTAGAAGTTTATAAAATTTTCAAAATATATTAAATCACATATTTTTCTTCTTAATATATAAAAGATATATTGTATATATTTTTAATGTTAAAAAACCCAGAAATTATATCCGCTCGCAATAAATTAAAACTAAAAAACTTCGCTGTAGACCTTCGCTGTAATCATACGAATTATTATTATATATCGACAGACAAATATTTATAATTACAATTTTAATAAAATAAAATTTTCACATCACAATAAACGTTTCGGCTTACAAAGCTTTCATTAGTATTGACAGAAAAAATAAAATACAAATATGTAAAATACGACGCGCGTCATTTCACATTTGAAGAAATAATACTTATAATGCTTACCTAAAATTTGTTTATATATATTTTTTATTTTTTCTGTCAATACTGAAGGCTTTGTGAAGCCGAAATGTTTACTGTTATGTGAAAGTTTTATTAAAGATTTGTCTGTCGATATAATAACTTATTCGTGTAATTAGTCTACAGCAAAGTTTTTTATTCTTAATGTTAATCTAACCATTTATTCTGGATTTAAACAGATAGCAATTGAAAGAAAAAAAGAACGGAATAAATTCATAATTTGTAAAATCCTTACCTTAAAATCCTTAATTTTTATATTTAGAATCTACTTGGAAGTAAACTACGAGCTTGCATCATTCTTGCCGTAATCATTCCATAATTATGGTTTGAGTAATTGTGTTATATTGCAATAGGGGCTAGCTCTCTCTTTTTCGTAAAAAATAATACAGCTTCTCATTGGTTCCGATTCTTTGAAGAATCTTGAAGAAAACATTTTGAAACACTGTGTTCATAATGGAATTATCCTTATATGCGAGCATCTGAATAACTGCAAGTTCTTCCGCATTATCTTCAACCTTGTCGTCGCTTCAAAGAAGGAGAGCCTTTCATTGAGGAACACCAGATCCAATTTCGCTTTACTAGAAAAATACTGGTAATGGAGGAAGTATTGTTACGATACGACGTACATACGACGTTCTTTAGTTTGATTCTCTTATCTCGTAATATCTTCATATACAGCTCAAAAATAATATCGACTTTGTGTCGTGCTTTATGGTCCCGTCTCAAGTTAACTTTTCTGTTTGAAAATTTGATTAATTAAAACTTTGATTTTTTTTAAGTGTATATAAAAATAAGAAAATAAAGAGCGTAATATATTTTTTAATAAAATAATATTTTGAAATAATAAAACAAAAATGTTTAAAAACTTTAGTTTTAATTATTTGTGTTTTAGTTATTAGAATTGGTAAACCAAATATGATGCGCGTATCGAACAAAGTTATATTATATTTTATTTTTAAATATAAAAGTCTAGAAAATAACTGGAAAAGTCTGGCAGAGTAGATCTTCTATACTTGAGATGATCTTCTGAATGATATGAAATGATTATCTTCTGAAATATATATCGCCAACCATAATATACGAGAATACGGCAAAAATATTTGACCTAGTGCAGCGAACTATCGTGTTTCTTCTGACGACAAGCGAACGAATATATCGTAGCAATCTAGATCCGACCGAATTGACGTTCGTTTCATGACACATTTCTTGCTTGTAAAGTGCAAAGTTCATCTGTTCTGGCTTTTGTTACGGTTTCTTTCAAACTTTTATCTCATCACTATCGAAGCCACAAAATATGTTCAATACACAGGCACAGATGTCTATCATTGCGGTAAATATATTAGATGATACGTTTTCACTTCCTCTGCTCGAAATGTAATGCTCTTTTATTCTCTTCTATTTATTCTCTTCTAACTCAATTGTAATTTTTTTCTTAAATTTAAAATACAAAATTATAGATCAAAAGCAGAAGAATTTGAAGAGCTTTTAAACGAGAAGACGTATAAAGAGTATATATTTATAAATTGAATATAAGTGTGAAATATATATAAGTGCTAAAAGATACTTTTGTGCGAATTGAAGACAGAAATCTCAAATCTGTATACGTATTTTATAATTATAAAAGGAAGAGACTGAAAGAGATAAGATATTAAAAATAGAGCAATAGGTGAATTAATAGGTGAACATGATATGAATAAGTAATTGTATAATTGATTTCCAGATTATGAAGGAAAGGAGGAAAAGTTGTGTAAAAGTATCATAAATATTTTTACAATTTTTATGTCATTTTGCATCTAGTTTACATTTAATTTGAACAAATGTGAAAGTCAGTGAAACAGAAAATTATACGGTTCGAGCGCAATGGGCATACAATATATATGCTTTCTAACAAAATAAATTAATTACAATAAGTATACGAAGAAATAAATATGAAATTCAAACGAGCATTTGAAGCTGCACTTATTGTATCGGAAATCAATCTCAGAATAAACGTGTATGCGACCACCAATTATCGTTGATTTAATAGCATAAAATTTTCGATTACATTGAAATACTTTAATCGGGAAACGGTGATGTTTGAAATTGCAGCATTCCATGTCAAAATGGTTTCTTATTATTGATTATTATCACTGCAGGAATTATTGGAATTTTGCTATGTTTTATGATGAAGCACGTCGAGCATTCTTTTATGTTCCAACAAGCCTGTGTTGCACAGCCAGAAAGATTTAGTGGATCGACATCCTTTATACTCACGATGAATTTTACGCTCATATAAATAAAAAAATTATTTCCTCAGCGCTTATATAAACGCTTATATATACAGTGCTTATATAAATCATCAGCGTGGCCATGAAATTATTTAATATACAGTTTTTTGATAAAGTGTATAAAATTGAATTTAATTATTTAAGTTTAAACTGAATATTTTAAATTTGCCATTTTATTTTAGCCATTTTATTTTATTTTTGATTTTAACGCAAATTTAAAATTCCTATTAAAATCATAAACTCTTATAGAAAGATAAATTATGGTTTCCGGATGCTACAGTTCTACGAAAATATTGATCCTTTATGCGTAAAATATGCAGCCGGAACGACGTCTTGTATGTTTTGATTCAAAACGTGTTTTGTGACGCGATTTGAAATTCTCGCTTTCGTCATCGTGTAAGCGTTTATTGCAACATTGGTTCATAAATCTCGAGTGATTTATCAATGACACTTTTTGGATACATACGAAACTTTTATAACAGAACCTACTGCTATTTTTTTTAACATGACAGTTCATGTGAGCGATCGAGGTTGTCCGTGGCTGCAATGTGTCATTCAATATTTAAATCTGAAGTAATCGCGTTTTTGCAGAACTACAAAAAAACATGCGCTATTATCACACATTATTTCTTGTAAAAAGTAATCTTTTGCGTATTCATTTATTGTCGTTATATGGAAATTCTTAGAAAAATAACTCACTTTTATAAACATCAGTACTATTAAAAACAAATTTATTATTTAAAGCATATTTTCATGCAATTAATTATTATAATGCCTCAGGTAATATTGAGTGACTTTTCAACACTTTTTTTTGAGTGCCTTATTTCCAGTATCTGAGATAGAGTTTACATTACTTCCAGTATCTGAGATAGAGTTTACATTAAATTGGCAATGTGTTTTGATAGACTCTGGGTCAATACATTAAACTTGACGGTGTACTTGCGAAATCCGGGCGCAATTTGGATTTTACGTCTAATTGCAATAGTCCCAAACACGTTATAGTCGGAACGAACTTCAGCAAGAAGCTTTATTGCGAGTCCCGCAATTTCCACACTCGTAGAAACTCAGCTTCGCCAATTCTGCCGGGACGAAAAGACTTTCGATTAAGTAGGAAGTGCCGACGTAGTCATGCCAAGCATGCTTATAACTTTTCGAGAATCGCAATAGTCGTTCGGTACGAATATTGTGAAGAAACAATCGAAACAACTTTAGGTTCGGAAATGTTGTTTTGTGGCAATTACATCTTAAGTTTTGTAACAAAATTGATTTTATTTGTTGCAAAAATAATGCATTTTTTACATCTATAAAACTATTTATTTTTTTCACTTTTACTATTTTATTTCTTTTTAAATATATCTGTATTATACATGTAACGCAGTTTGATAGTAAAAAAAGATAATTTTTTGCGAGAAATAAAAAAATACTGAAAAAAATTTTTGACACACATCTACAAGTATATCAAGGAAATGAAACAAATCTAAAATACAAAACGAACTTTCTGATTAATAAGTCTCAAGGAAAGCTAGTGTGACTCCTTACGGCATAAATTGCGAAAATATAACTCTATTAGCCTTGTCGACGTGTCCTCGGTAGCGCAATATACGTAAAACTATATAAATATTCATGATATTCGTATGTCTGTTCGGTGCTTTCGTCAACAATGGATGTATCGACTCGTTCTGCGGCTTTGTCCACGATGAAGTATTGTGATTCCAGCCGACGTTGCGCCACCGACGGCGACGTCATTTGGAAAATTTGAAATTTGAATGAGCCGGCGTTATCTTCCATGGAAATATGATTCGATTCGTCGCGTTCGAGCAGGTTTTATCTTGTGAATATCTAGTATAGGATGGTCTCATGACCGGTGCAACCACTGATACGAAAAGAGACGGAGGAAGTAAAAACAAATGATAAAGCAATGCTTTCTTTTGTAAATATTTGTGTGATGTTTTAATTTTAATATTGGATATATTTTGTATTATTGATGAGTTATTCAAAAGGACACTGAATTAGTAAAAATTTACAATCATAAGAATTTCGCATTTATCACCAGAGGATGATTATTATTTATAGTATTTATTTATAACTATATATATATGTGTTTATATCTATACATTTAACAAAGATGTATTAAATTAAAAGTATAATTGCTGCTAAAATGTGTTTGAGATAATGGAAACTCAAGATTTTATATTTCAAAGTTGATTTGTCAAGACCTTCGGTTTCCTCAGAGTAATCTGATTAGATCTAAAAAATTGTTATCGCTGAGTAGATCGATCTCGCACTCGTTGCAATTAGTGATTGCATATCTTTTTGTGCCGCAGGATACTTATGTTGCGAGTGTGCGTGACACGCAGATGTAATTTTTATACGAAAATTACCTAAGCACGAAAGATTATCAATAGCGACGCTCGGCTGTCCGAGAATTGGTTGCAACGTGCTCGCGAGATACAACATCGCGAAATTTTGTCCTCAGAATACTGATGCGGTACAATTTCCAACACACAGTTTCCAATTTTCATCGGACATGCTCTGATTGGCCTCTCCTCCGCGTTATGTTGCGATTTCTAGAAACTGCATCACGATTTCGACACAGACAGATGTAAAGTAAAATAACACAATATACACATATGTATATGAATATAAAAACCAATTACAATTTTTTTTTGCAAATGCAGAATGAAGTAAATTTCATCAAATTGATATCATAAATGTAAAAGTTTTTTTAGTGAAGATGTGAACGAAAATAAATTTTAAATGAAAGAAAATCCAAATTGTGTTAATAACATATAATATTAATTTCCAATTTATATACGTAATTATTATTCATGTAATATTTTAAAAAGTTGCTTTTTTGTAAGAGAAATAATTTAATTTAATGAGATGATTTGGTGTATTATCGCGATATTTGTAGAAATTGCTCTCTTTGACACAAAGTAAATGTAATGTAAAGGTCGAATGCACAAAAGGTCGATATGATGATTAGAACGAGAACCGACCGCAGATTTTATTCAATTATTATCATCAGCGAGAATTGAAATTAATTGCTCACTTAGGGTCGACACGCGCGAAGAAGATAAATCTATTGCCGAGTACATCTTAAATCCAATTTAACGACATTTTCCGAGGACCAGGACCGTTATTAAAATCTTTTTAAGATACTCGTTTCATATTTAATAACGGTTATAATCGACAATTATAACATTTAAATTAAACATAAAAACTAATATCAATTTTTGGATTTCTTAATGAAAGATAATTTTTCTTATTTGTGTCCGACGGAGAATTAGTTCTCAAAGAACTTTTCTTATTTTCGATCCAAGAATTATACAAAACCAAACTTAACTTTTGATTTAACTTAAAGTTTCAGATGTGGAAAAATCAATTTGAAATTAATCAATCCTGTCATCGAACTTGTGGTGAAGGAGAGGGAAGGAATGGATTCCCTATATAGGGTATAGGATTCACTGCCATGATCGATCCGTAAATCTCGCGGACTAATAATAGATGATAGCGTGGGCTGTCGCGGCCGACATTAATCATTGGAAATAGCTAGTAAGCCGGTAAGGTCGGGCGTGTAAAAAAAAAGGGCCGATGACAGCTCGCGCACGCGATGTTTTCGTTCGTGGCGAGAAGCGTTTCAGAGCTTTCAAAACGCTTCCTACTATCACGTTTATCATTTTGGTTTTTAATAGTTATGGAAATGGCCGAATAGTAGAACAGCGCGGCGATAACGTCGAAATAAACGACGCAAATTTCTCTTCAAGCTTACTGTGATTAAGGATTCACCTTACTAGTCATTTTCGTCTCGCATGTGATCGATAAATTTAAATGCTATTTGCGTGGTAAATGATCTGAATTTATCCTTCGATACGTGATAATGACAGCAACCGAAACGTTAAATGTGATAAATTTAATGTACTTGCCAAAATGAGATACACTGTAGTTTTTTTATAGTTCTTTCACCGTTCGAAGATAGTATATTAGAAACTCTGGAATTTTATGGACAGCCAGAGAATTCTAGCATTAAAATTCTAAAAACGAAGTTCTATACTTTGCAGTTATAGAAATATGATCTAGAGTTTTGAGATTTTTTTTGTCCTTTTACCTAAATTATATTATCTTCCTTTTTGCACATCCTAATTTAACGCAGTCAACCTCGGTAGCTTCAATTAAGTAAAACATCGGGATAACTCGGAGAATTTTCTCAGATTCGACTCGTGAATTCTCTCTAGTTCGCATACGATTCCAGACAAGCTTCTGCTAACGACCCACGCAGGAAAAGATCTTGCGTTACGTTGGAAAGGACGTCGTGCATTTTAATTTGAGACTCTTGAAATCCTTGTTCCTTCCGGCCTCGTTTCTACTCTTTGGGGAAAAGTTCACGAAACGGATTCCGATGTAGCATTTGAATGCATGATGTAGTAAATAAATATTCCAAGGACGTTGGAAATAATTAAATTTTGAAAAAAGTAGCTCTTCTTGAAACAGGAAAGAGCAATGCAAAAATGAAATAAACAAAACAAATATTTATTTGCGTAAAATAACGTTTTTTTTTTTTTTTTAAATAAATTATAGACGTATAATGAGAAGGTTTAATTTTTTGATTCTAAATACAGAAACTACAATTTTAATGTCTTATTAAAAAATAATTTTGTTCCGTTTTCTCTAAAATCTAATTTTTAATGTGAGGAATTTATAACAACAAATCGATGTTTAGTTTTCCTATATTGCTTAGAGTGAGCGGGGAGAGGGTTTTTGTGATCTCTATATTTTTTTAAAATAGATATCAACAATTTTATTGCTTGAAGAGATTAATAAGATGATATGAGCAATTATTTAATATCTTCAAAACTAAACGCTTCTTTTTCTTGACCGTATTTTGGATATCCTTGTCTTTTCTATGTCGTTCATTCCTCTAATACATTCTATTTTAACCTTTAAGCTTAATTCCTCCGCAGGATTTACTCTAGAATGTACGAAACGTACTTTCTGCTTCCGACGTTCGTTCTAATTTGATCCTCTCCCTCGAACTTCTCTCTGTCTCGTATTCTTTGTTCTTTTTTTCCTTCCATCTCGATCCTTCCATTCCGCGTATTCTTCGGGAAAGTTTTTCGCACCGGCGGTGTTTAATCTCCGCGAGCGAGAAAAGCTCTTGAAGAGCGAGAATTCTCTCTCCCCCTCCTTACGAGCCTTTTTTCGAGCTCTTATCGAGATCCTGGCGCGAAAATAGCCGCTTTGCTCTGGCGAATTCGGCAAGGGGGTTATCTTCAACTCTTAGCAAGTTTCTCTCTTTTTTTTTCCTATTGCACCGATTTTTATCGTGCCGGTCGTTGGAGTTAATTTCGCGAGCTATAGCGATATATAACGTGTGCCTGACATTAAATTCGCTCGCTAACGATATTGCCCAATTACACCAGCCACATGGCATTAATTGGCATTTGCAATTTAACGTCTGCATTCATGCCAAATATTTTTCGACCATGTTTCGAGACTAGTTTTTAACTCAAAAATTTTTTTCACGTGTGAGCAATTTTTCAAAATAAAATATCCCGTCTTATTACGGTCAGTTATTAAATCGCTAAATTTTTTATGTGTCTTGTAAGAACGGTTATCTCTTAGATCACTTGTTTATGTGATTTTTACCTTCAATAAATATTTTTCAAAGATGTATAAAAAGATAGAGAGTGTAACGCGTTGAAGCGTAACGAGATAAAAAGTTATTATTTTATTTAGCCGGAATTTTGCATAAGACATTCACATCATGGTTGTTTTTCGAGCCATGAAAATTTTTACAAAGCAAATTTTTATATCTTGTTTTTTTCACAATTGAATTTGTTAACACTTTAACATTTTACATACGTGCGAATAATGAAATATGCATTATCCTATATTTTATTTAAATTTTCTAGGATATTTATGCATTGTTATTCGCGCTGTTGAAGATTAAAAAAAATATGTTTCCTTATTTAAATCTATTACTTAAATCTATTTTACTATCTAGTAAGCTGAAACAATAAAAAAACCCTCTATATTGAAAGTAATGTAACGTTTGCATTCATAACGTAATGTTTACATTTACAGCGGATATTTTCCCACAGCAGCATAAATACAAAATTTTGTTTTGCAGAAACTTTAGAAATTCTGCGCAAAAATTTGCATTGTTAGGATTTAAATTATAATGTTTTCCATTGCGTATTTTTATTCCTCTAATTATTTTGCTGCTTGGCAAACTGAATTAATGAAAATGAAAAAAAATGTGCGTGTTTATTTTTGCGAAATGGAACAAAGGATACATGTGTAATAACGATAATAATATAACATAATAATGAAACAAAATGTGATATAATGTAATAATGTAATAATGTATAACAATTTGCATTAATATACAATAAATATAATTATATATATTATTATATATATCTATATATATTTTAAAACATATACAAATAAATGGGCACCATGTGAATTCTATATCTGATTTATTATACATGCTCATAACTTTCCCGTAACTTTTCATTACGTAAATAATATATTCTTGTTTTTATGGATATACTTCTTTTTCAAATATCTTTATGTCTTGTACATGGGACAGAAAAATGTCCTTGTAACATATTCTCTATCGGTTCTTACTTCCTCGCGATTTTTTTGCGATACGCTTGATTTATAACTCTTTATTAGTCGAGGTTGCACAATGTGCAGTCGAGACCGGTTTGTAGAAAGGAAATCGAACTTCATAACGAAGAAATATCATAACGAATTACGTGAAATAGTTCCTTTCTCGCGCTTCACCCGAAACCTCTAATTGCCGTTAAATACTCCCACGATGCTTACCGACTTAATGTAAATGATTCTACATACACTTGTCGCGAACGGTCGGAAAACCGCTTCCTTCAATCATGGAATTAGCTCTCACAATTCTAGTTACATTTTAGTTTAGTTGGTTAAATTCGTAAAATAATTATGCGCACATTTTAGTCGGTCATTTTGAAAATGACGGGAAATTAAAATAATCTCATTTTCGTTCAGGCTGGATCTTTTTGTGTTTAATAATAAGGAAAAGTGTACAGAAGCGTGTAATTCACGAATAATATTATTAAGTGCAAAAGATCTTGACCGATTTTAGCAGTTTTCTTCTTATTGATTGTTTATCAGAAATAGCCATCGAAACTTTGGAAACATTAAAATAATTTTATTAGGTTTTAATGGATGTTGGTTATATCGGTTTCATACACGTTGCATTAATATTAGTCTAGCAAAACATTTTAACGCTTTTATTAACATTTAACCGTGACATTTTATACGTTATTTCAATTATTCAATTTCAATTATAACATGAAATTGGAGTAATCTTGTTAAAATGTCAGATATCAGTTTCAAATCCGTGTCGCGTTTGTCATCATTCTACAGTGTAACACTTTAGTTAATGTGCATTTAAGTATTTTATTCTATAGGTTTTGATAGCGAGCTATAATATTCTTCTAAAATTAGACACGCATTTAACAGGCAGAGTTCTTGATTTCGCGACGAGAATCAAGAATTTTTTTCTCTCATGTTATCGCGAAACCATTATGATCGGTACGAGTCGTTTTGCACGATCGCAATTACGATCGGCACAATTGCATCAGGTACAATGATGGGCCGTTAACGCTTGACGATAACCGCAGGACAATGCTTTAATGTCCCGAGACGCACAAGAGATGCCCGTAAAAAGAGAGCTTGATGTAAAAACCGTTAAGCGCGTTCAATATCTGCGCAATATACTATTGCTGCAAAACTTAAAAGTATTTATCGAAAAAATAATTTGATCACTTTTAGCACAGAACTTTATATAATATAAAAATTTTTTTTTTATTTTGCGGTGCAACTATGTGTATTTAAACCATTGAGATAGGAACTCATAGATCTCGATGTTCATTTCGAGCTTATATCATTAAGGTAAAATTCCAAATAAGATTTTAGTGATCTTGAAGATAGGATATGATATTTTGTACCATGCAGTTACGTGCGCGCGATTGGAATAGTTGTAGGTCATAAATTCTAAATTAGATGTAATCATAAATTCTAAATTAGATTGTAGATGTAGAAAAGCAGGTTTCTCTCTTTCCTACAAAATGTCACAGTATTTAAATTTATGAAAGTTTAATTTGGCATATTTAAAATAAATTTATTAGCTAGCTATTGATGTAATTTAATTATTTAATATTTTAATATTTTATTACATAATTATCAAACTCTACTGCGCAAAATTGTATAAATAATGTTAAAGTAATTTGATTTTAACAAAATTAAGTTTTACGTTATATTTTTGGGGGTAAAATGGGAATTTTAATTATAAAGAAAAATGACAGAACTATGCATGACAGAACTGCATGAATTTATGTCGGAGATATTTAATACTTTCAAAAAGTGGATGATTTTATCATAGAGCTCGACATTTCAGAAAAACTTATCTCGCAGTTAGCTTCATGAAATGTAAAAAAATAACAATCGCGAACATGAAGTACAAAGTCGGTGCTCGCGAGATGTTTTTAATATATTAAATTTCAACGATCCGTGAAGAGCCGTCAGAGCTCTCAAAGCTTTCATCGACGATACATTATGACCATCGAACGGTTATAGTCTTGGAAGTGCTTCTCACGAATCACATTTCGTTTTGTGCTTTATTCTTCAGGAGAGACTCCCGTTGGCGCGATGCACTTTACCGCGGCTACATTTTCTCGCGTTGAGCTGCGATAGTTTCCGCGTCCGTATCGAAATTCCAATTCCGATATATCAAGGTGTAGCGTTTCAAGTGTAGAGTTTCTTGCTACGGAGTATTCAATTTTCACATAAGATCAAATCGGATTTTCTTTAAATTTAAAATCACGTGCAATAAAGACACAATATTTGTCTTATGACATTATCAACGTTTCAACTATTATATTTCAAATATTATAATAATAATTATTGATGTATATATTGTATTCTTCTTAAGTTGTAACTTGGGACTGTTGTAATCGTCATATTTTAATTAAATATAATAATTGTTACACATATTTCAACATTAATCTAACTTTTACACAATTCCTGTCGCTTAAATTTCTCACACGTCTCTTCCTCGTTTCCAAATAGTGAAGTCACTCGCACTTCACTTTAGAGAATGCTCCAGACTTCTATGTTCCTACGAAAACGTACAGTCTCGCCTGTTCATAATGGAATAAATGAATGTTCTCTCGTGAATTCACTCGCATCGTTGTTCCTCTCGTAGCCCGTTTTATTTCGACTTGCCAACAGCCGATTGCCATCTCGCGAATCTCTGAATGGAATGTCTCCTAACAGCCAGTAACTCGCTGCTTTCATTCATTCGACGCGCCACGCCAGCGGGATTCATGAATGAACGGTCGATTCGCGCTCGAATGTATCTCGACGTCGGATCATTGCTTCGCAGCGTGCTTTCTTGCGTCGGAGGAAACGTGCTTCTGTGCCAAATATATCTCGAGCATGAAATAAAGCGAGTGTTTTTCGTAATAGATTATCATTTTGTTTATTAGACATACGGCTAGCTCATGTAAAAAATATGTATTTGAATAAAAAATTTATTAAATAACCATCTTACTTAGTTAAAAGAAGTTAAACTTGTCTTACAATTAATTTGAATGATTGAAATTACTTCTCATATAATTCATAATTTTTATTTAAAAACTTGTTGAATTTCACCGTATAGACCTTTGCAACGGGATATTATAAAATATTTCATATGTTAAATATGTTAAGTTTAATAATCGTATAGAACACTCATGTTATATTCGTAAATGCAACATGTAGAAAATACATAGCAGAAGCGGAAGATTTCAGAATAACCCTTTTCTCCTCATGTACTTGATGCACGAAAATTTTAACTCGGGCATGCGAGTTATTTTAATTGTAACCGGATTTGTCGGTGGCCATTAGGATTACTTTTGTTCGGTAGAAGCGAGGAAAGAAAGATGATCATACACATTTGCTGGGAAAGCGAAAAGGACTAATGGAGAACGAGAGAAATAAGGAGTCGGCAGCTGGCCATGCTTTATGTTCCTATTGTGTGTGCCCCTCGAGATCGATTGGATTGATTATTAACCCTAGTAGGCGAGCGCACCAATCCAGGAAAATCGATTTACGAGGAAAATCACGACCATTGTTCTCGCGTCCGCCAATGCGCTGCTCACTTAACGAACTCTTCAATTATGCGGTAGACCGATCTCGTTAATGAACAGATCTCGATGCTGCGTCGCGTCGGACATTTCGATTGAATATTCCGATGCATAAGGATCAATCATAACCGTTTGTTACACACACACACGCGCGCGCACGTATCATACACATAATCAGAAGGACAGCTTTGACTCGACTGACATTGTCATTTCACTGTGAGAGAGCTATATTTCGATTATCATGTTACTATGTAACGAGATCGGAAATTTATCGAGAAATACGTTTGAAACATTTCGCTTAGATTTAAATATATTGTATCTCTTGATACAATAAGAATTTAAGGTTTAGTTTTTTAAGGTTTCTTTCTATTATTTTTTATCGATGCATGTTGATTCATTGAAATTTAAATCGCGATTAAATTTTTCTTTAGATTTAAGTTAAAGAATGACTACTCTTATTTCTGAAGAACTACAGATTATAATTCCTTTAAGGAGTGAATTTTTTTGGTTTCTTAACAAAGGAATGTAACGGCTAGGTATTTTAAGTTTTTGTTTTAGAAATCTAAGCTAGATATGAGTTAATCAGCGTTAGATTAGAATGTGGTACGTGACTCAGTTTTCGTGCCGCGAGACGATACATTTACGTTTAACAATAGCACGAAACTTGAAACTTGCAAGTCAGGATGCGAGCCAAACCATTGCCCATTAGTATACACGTATATTGACAGCCAGCGGTCGGGAACATTGTAGTAGCATTTGGCGAGACACTCGAGTCGACGAAACGTTATGGAAAGTTCCGGCAGCTTTACTCTACAGCTGCAACACAGTTCGAACTTCGCGATTACTTCGCCGCCAATGCAGAAACACTTGGTAACTTTTAGGGCTAGATAGGCTTGCTGTGCCGCGTGCGACACTCGAGCATGCTATTAGCCGTTCTCTGTATACCGAAACAAGATAGTTTGCTACCTCGTCTTTCTCAATGCCATCTCCTCGAATGTTATCTCGAGGAGATAATCACTCGGCTTGCATATGTTCAAGTCAGAAAGAAATAAGACGTGACAACCGGTTTGGATGATTCTTCGTTGATGACTCGAGGAAGAGCTCTCAGACATTCGAGCGATAACAATATTAGTTTGTTTCGAAGAACAGTACGTATAAACAGTACATATTTTTACCGAGGAAAGAATTGCACATGTTGCATAAGTTCATTTGAGTCTCTGTAACTATTTTAAACTTTAGTATGTTCTTTTTTATATCTTTTCTGCTTTAAACTTGTCGACTTCATAATCATATTTTTCTTTACAAGAAGAAATACACATATTAAAACGTTATGCATCGAAGTGAACTTAGTGCCCAATTTTATTAAAAAAAAATAATATAGTCCATTTGTACCTCGTTTGTACCTGTCTTTACTGCACTTTATATCGTTTGTACCTCAAAGAATAAAAAAATATAGAACGATTATTAAAAAATGATCAGCGCCCAAAATATTTTTTAAGATATTTTACTTTAAGATATTTTAATTTCATTAACGTTATTAGATAGAGAATCGTTTGTACCCAATTGTACCTCTTTTCATTTCGTTTGTATCTCAAGAGATTCGGAAGCACTGCATTTTTCAATTATTAATATAGCGCTAAAATAAAAAATCTACTATTTTTTTAAGATATCGCAAAACAGCAAATTTTGATAGAGAATTGTTTGTATCCCGTTTGTATTTCTTTTCATTTCTCCGTAAAAATAATGGATGCCGTTTTAGAGTTATAAATATAAAAAAAATTGAAAAATGTTACAACGACATAAAATGTAATACTAGTAGATACAAGCAAATTATCTTATTATTGTTATTTTTTGTTTATAAAGTCGGTACGTTATACTTTTCTCTTGAACAAAAATATTTTCTAGTCTCTCCGATGATCTTGTAATTTACTTCCACATCTGACGTTATCCAAACTTCATCAGCTAGAAACATTTAAATAAACCTAAATAAATAATTAAATAAATAAATTTGCTTCTTACTTACAATTCGATATTCGTGAATTTTTTTAACAGTCTCTCTTATTAAAAAATATTTTTTTTCGGACTTGTATAAATATTTTGCTTCGAATAAATTTAATTAAAATAACTTGCCAAATTTTATTTGATATTTTTATATTTTTTAAATGAATTATTAGCTTTCTATTTTTTAAATGAATTATTAACTTTCACAATGTTTATAGCTATATCAATTTATGAGTTACTTTTGATGTCGCTTTTAAAGGTAAAGGATTCAATTCCGAGACGTAATAACTTCCCTTCTAGCTATTTGTCATTCCTTCCCTCTGTCTTCTCTTTCTTATTTTTCTCTTTCTCTCTCTCTCTCTCTCTTCTCTGTTCAATTGTGCACAGCAAGAAACCAGGTTGATGTTACGTATCGCATGAAACGGAGACAAAAGGACGAACGAAGTCTATTTGTTCGCGAGAGGTGGCGGCGGTTTTCACAGTGTCAGAAAGCACTGTGTCATTTTGTTCGAATCAGTCATCCCCGTAAACTGTCCAACCACTAGCAGAGTGAGTTTCGCCGTGGAGAGGACATGTTCACCGTAACTAAAACCACGTAAATTACTTCGACACCAACTTCGGTTCCATCACGAAGAAAACCCGCAACAGTTAACGGCTCCAGGCAACCAAGAGAGTATTCACCTTCATTATTCACCTTTCTCATCTATAACTGTTGAGCTACAATTACAATCGAGAAGTATTTCCGTTCATTAAAAATAGCTGTAAAGTATGATGTACCATTTATTGTAAAAAGAAAAAATAAATTTCTGAGCAATTGAAGAAAAATAAGGTAGTACATAAATCAACTGATTACAGTTTAATAGGAAGGAAATAGTTTATAGAAAACTTCTTTAAGTTAATAAAGCACTAGCAATAATAAGAAATAAAAATTTGTTACTATTACTATTTAATTCTATAATAAAAAAGTAAATTTTATCTAACATATTTTGTTTGACATGATAGACATAAATTTTAATTATGAAACTTTCAAGGAATGTTTTATTGGCCAAGATCTCTCTTGAACTTGAAATTAGGCATAAAACGAAAAATATGTTCCTTCAATTTTGATGTTTAATAATATAGGTTTCTCAAGGAGAAACAAAGCGTTAAATAATAAAAGAAGAAAGACGAATAATTCCTTGTGAGCTGTTTCGTTAAAATTAAACGTGTTTTATGACAAATTAAAAATTTACACGTTGCAAAAAAGAGTACATCCAACGATTTACTGAGAAGAAAGTAAATTGACCGACAAATGCGTTTGACGTAAATCTCACGGATTATTCCGCATAAGCTCTTTCTGCTGCATGCTATTTAAACCTAACCTAAAGCAACAATAAAAATCGCTTCCGGCCGATATGCTGCGTTTCGACGTGTATGTTTTATTCTGATCTCCGATTCCCGCCTAAGTAACGTGTCATTTGATAGAATTACATGTACAGGGCGTACAAAAGAATTCCGTACCGTACAGCAAAAAGCTTTTTATAAAATAGATCTGCTACAACAACGTTAATTCGACCACTTGCACTTTATAATTACGATTGTTTGAATAATATATAATTTATGTTGCAGAAATCGAATATAAAAACATGAACCGGAATTAGATACACGAAGAAAGTTCTTTATACTCGATTTTAAATTGGTTGATTACGCGAGTGAAATCTCAATCTACAGATTATTATCGAGGAGAAAGGTTACGTGGGATATTTTTAGTTTTTCTTCGCGATTTACACGATATTGTAATTTTCCTTCCTTTTTGATGATCAACAATCTTTTTTGAAATTCTAACGTCAAACTCAGGTTAATATCATATCAGAATTGGAAATATGTGTATTTTTATATCTAAAATTCCCATTTTCTTTAACGTGAAAAAGAATACAGAGATTTTTAATATTGAGAAAATATAAATCACGCGATTGTTTGCAGAGTTACATTTCTACTTATAAATAATAACTTCAATGAAAGAAAACACTGTTTGAGCAAGATATCACCAGTCTGACTTTACATATTATTGCACACGTTAATTAGAGCGTTTCGTGTCTCGAGTGCACGCGATTTGTCCACGATTTGTTCTGACTCATTGCACGCCATGTCAAGGTTTCTTCCTCGCATTTTTTTTTTTTTTTTTTTTTTTTTTTTTTTTAAGAGAGACAACCATGACCGCATCTCTATGTTCGCATCTCTGTACCCGCATTCTCGTGGCTATTTCTAATATTTCTTTTTTTGCATTCTTGTGCCAATTTTATTTTAATGTACCGTATATATGTCACAGAAAAATATCAAGGAGTCGAAGCATTTGTTTCAAAGAAAGTACATGGGACTCAACATTTGCTGCAAAAATTGTCGCACTAGGAACCATTTCATGTAGTTATGTAAAGAGATGAAAAAGGGAAAGGAAGAGAAAAATCATAAAAAATCAGAGAAAAAGAAGGAGGATGCCTATTAAAATAACTAGTTGATGGTATGGTCGCTATGACGATAGCTATCGATTCCCTCGTCCCGTCATCCCTTCGTCCTCTTTCTCCTTTCTTATTCTCTTTGCTCTTATCTTCTTTTCTCTTTTTCTTTACCTTGGTTTTTACATATTATTCTTTTTTTATATTCTAACACACATTCACTCCTTATATTCTAACGTTTACTTCTTTATTTTGAAATATTTATAATATCTTTTTTTTTAGAATTTTATGACAATTTATATATTGTTGTATAAAAAATAAAATTGATAGAAACGTATTTGACGAAATATTTTAAAAATTGTAATTTATTAAAATATTTATATTAATACATATAACAATATTTTATATAATATTTTATATAAATAAAAGACTTTTTGAGAGAAAAAATATGCCCTAATTTAAAAAATGTATAAAGTCCAAGTTTTACAAAAATGGACCATTTTCAATGTATATTTCGCAACGAATATTTCAGTTTCGAGTCTCTCATCTTACTGGTTTTGCGCACAATTGATTTTGCAACAAAATTTTGGGTATCAGAAGATCAATGGTGTGGAAATTCAGAGGCCAGTCGGCGACGATCGCCATTCGAATCAATAGTTCGTGCACAGAACAAGGCAAAACAGTATCGTGGTATATAAAACGGACAGTGTGTTCTAATATATCAAACAAGCGCCCAACGGTTGAACGCGATGGCACCGGACCGGCAAACACCGAAAGCCGAATTCGCGCGATTCGACAGAGATATCGGGGCTCTGGGATTATCGGCAAACGTTGTTCCCCAATCTCGGATATATAAATCACGCGCATCATCCACCCGGTAGAGTGGACACGCATCCCGTCGTTCATTCGATCGTTCTTTTTCTCGTTCATTCGTTCGTTCGTTTGAATATCATGCGTCTCCTTTTTCGTTGTTTTTGTACAACGTCAGCTTCGTCGACGGAACACGTGTTACGAGCGTTTTACAGTTTTACGAGACACCTAAAACGTTTTTCTCGCTCGTCTAATGCCTTTTTTAATCATTCCCGAAGGGGTTGTCTATCGGGGAAAGCTCCCGAATGTCGCTTATTTTTTATAGGAATGAGTTCACGCGCAGAATAATCATGAAAAACTTCGGATTTTCTGGTATCACTATGTTTTGCAAGTTTTGAATGCATCTTTGTGATTAAAATATAAACTTTGATAAGCATAAACATCCTGCACACGAAATAATAGTAAAAGAAGAAACATCGAAGATAAATAACGAAATAACGAATTTCGTTACATTAATATATAGAAGATTTTTTTAAGAAAATGATTTCTGATTTTTTTTTATAAAACAATATTTCTGAAAATTTTCTTCTGGAAAGAAACGTTAATTGTAAAATAATGTTATTATTTAAAACAACATTATGAGATAAAATAAGGAAAGAAAGTCGTGCTAAGTATGGGAAATTTATTGTATCTTTGAAAGCCAATTTATATTACCATATCTTTGAAAGTCAATTTATATTAAAATTATAAACTCCTTAGTTTTAATTAAATTTCTCATCAAACTTTTTAAGCAAAGATCGAGTCTAATTTATTGTTCGGAAAGTATAACATTATGGCGGTAGCTCACGTAATTTTTCAACGTTCGCTTTATGGAAACGACATATAAAACGCGCTAAAGTATTTTTTCTTTGTCACATAAATCAACGCTTGGAGCGAGAAAGAGCTGTCGCGCACGATGAAGAGTGGCAGTTTTGCGAAAATTGCGCTCGAGCGCTCGAGGGAGACTGCGATGTGGCGCGAGACCAGAAAAAAAGATCACATTGCAAATTTCCATGTGAATGCCTCTAAAAATTTCTCCCGGTATTAAAAGATGGCACGAAAAAAGATGGCGCGCACATTTCCATAAGAGGATAGATCGCCGATGTCTTCTGAGCAGCGTTTCCTTGCGAATAGTGATCCTACTCAGATGCAAATTTGTGTACCCAAGTTGCTCGATAAAAGTAGCGTGAATCACTGCAAAATGAAATCTTTCTTAGCTTTACTTATAAATAAAGTTGAAAATTGTTGAGTTATTGATTTATAATTCTGACAGATATTTAATGAAAGTTATACTTCTGGGTTTATTTTTTTTTATTTAACTTATCTACAACCCATTTAATTTATATATTATAATATTTATTTATTGTTAATGATAGTCACATTTTGTAGATATTTATACAAATTATTTAAGACACTTATTAACTTAAAAAAAAATTAATTTCGGATAAAATCTCTTTGATAATAAATATTTCGTGATATTTTCTACATGCATACATTTTTCCACACCAGTCGCCAGTGAATAGGCGTGAAATTTTGCCGCTATCGCAGGAATGTGTTTTTCATTGGTATTGTGCTGAAACGTGTTGATAATGCACGTATTCAGACTCGCACCGCCAAAGCAAACGCAATGACAGAAATTGATTGACTCATTAATAGCGGCCGAGATATTTCGAATTGGTTCGTGTTTTAATCAGAACCTGCCTGCGATTCGTCAGTGTTACGTTCCTTTTATTAGATCTTGCTCGCCGTTTATTGATTTATTGAATTATATTTTGCCTGCGCGTTCAGAAAGTGTTAATACTCGGCTGAAATTTCGATCGTTCCATTTCGATCATTATTTTATACGATCGAAGAAAAGGTGTGAATTGAACTACTTCTTGATGGACTATTTCATAGTAGCTTTATGACATGTAAGTAATTGACGTTTTTATGCAGGAATATGCTGTAATAATGAACAAGAATATACGATTTGTCCTTAGACGTAAAACAAAATCGATTTTCTTTCAACTTATACATATAAATTTTTTAATTTTTGCTAATTGAAAATTGTTTTTACATGAATGTATTGAAATTTTGTTTTTAATTTAATTTATTTGAATAGAACTTAGAGGGAGAAAAAACTAAAACTGAATATGTATTAAAAGGAACTTTTAATAGAAATTGTTGTTTATAATATCGATATTAGCAAAAATAGTTTTTGTTAGCAAAAATAGTTTAAGTTATTGGATTATCTGCATCCATTAACGCTAAAGCGGTCGAGTTTATGTTTGGTCTTCCCTGGAGAGGCGGGAGGAATTTATAAAGAGATTAAAAGGCTTACGTAAGAACGACCACACCTTCTGCTGCTATCTGTCTGATGGCGCACTTTCCATAACCCCTTCTCTATTCCTGATAGGATTACACTTATCTCACGCAATTCCAGCGCAACAATAATTAGCTCGAGTTACATTGTTTCTTTCTCACACATCTTTTTGAAACACGTAACTTTTCCGTTGCGTTCTTGGTATTATTATACTTGATATAATTTAAAAAATGTTACGTGTGTAAGCCTCGTTATTAAAACATATTGTTTATACACATTAATACTAATTTTATATATATATATATATATAATGTGTTATGTATGTGTTTAATTTATTAAAGTGTATTGCACTTAATTAACATTGTGATGTGTTGCACGTGATAAAAATTGTCATAAAAAATTAATTACTTTTTCGAAGAATTTTGTACATAAAATTTGTTTTTCTTTAATATTTGTTACTTACATTATATTGTTTGCATGTTTATTTTTTAATTTTGAGAAGTTATTCTCCATAAAATATTTACTATGAAGCATGAAAATTCTACCTGTGTTTCAAAATTGCGCAAATGCGAATGAGTACCTGTATGCACAGCGAATATAACATTTCGACAGAAACGCTAATTGGCATAGAAACTGTCGATTTGCAGTAGTTTCTAAGCAGGAAATAACTAGGGCGTGACATTACGTCACGAGCGGATTGAATGTGATCTTTGCGATTTAGTGAACAACTAATGGACTTTGTAATGGGTAAATGCATATTCTTTCAAGCTTCTTTCTTTTTTATTATCTTTTATGAAACGAGATTAAGCACAAACAGGAAATAATATGTAAATAAGTTCGACAATACACAAAAGAAAATAATTTCGCTATTGCAGCGAAGCTATATTGCTGCTACTGCACATTCGACATATGTGACAACGATAAAATTTCGTTATTATAACTATTATATATTTTTCAAATTAAGCAAAATGTATTTAACAGAACAGAAATTATTTTGTTCTTATAGTTGAATAATTTGCTAAGTTAGCAAAAATTATTTTTCAACTTCTGTAAAATTAATGTTATTAACAATCATATTACTGATTCATATAATAACGATAAAATTTGCTAAGATAGCAAATTAATAAAATATGTGTTCTGTGCCAGCAAATTATATTTCTTTGTGTAAAAAAAAAACAAAGAATAGATATTGTGAATAAAGATAACAAAATAGAGAGACTAAAAAGCGCACTCTCAAAAAGTTAATCAAATTATAAATTCCATTATGAGGGTTTATGTACAAAAGATATCTCATATTCTTTATTGAATTTTTATGGGACATTGAGATTAGGATCAACAAGTTTCTTAATGATAATGTTACCAAATATTAGCCATTCATCGAATCATCATTTAATCGATAATCGTATGATAACAATAAATAAGAATAACGATAAGATTTCCTTAATTTTTTTTACGGTCGCGATATTGATTTTTGTAGACAAAGTATTTTTAATAAACAAAATGTACTTTTAAAATATTAGATAGTATGCTATAGTATAGATAATCTTTGTATATACTTATATACAGGGTTGGGCAAAAGTCCGGAAACGGTCAAATATCTTGAAAAGGATCAACTATAGCGAAAAATATGTAAGTAGCAAAGTTGTAGGGCTTAATAAAATGTACCTAATGATGGCTAAAAATTTGACTTTGGGTGGAGGACGAAGATCATATGAAGGTCAAATTGAATTTTTTAAATGGAACTGCCTACTTTTTATTGCATATTCTTGTAGCTTATCTCAAGAGCTTTCCAAAACACTATAATAAAGTATTTTTTTATGAAGTATTTTCCGAGTTATAAAGCTTGAAATAATTTCTTAATTTTACATAAACTGTAAAATATCTCGTAAAATATTTACTTTTCGATGACCTTACCTCAATACTTTTATGCACAGAATAATGAGAGGAACCAATTGGTGTCAAGAAAACACATAGTTGTTTTTAAGAAAAAATATGCAATTTGTAACTAACAATTACATATTTTTTCTTAAAAACAACTATGTGTTTTCTTTACACCAATTGATTCCTCTCATTATTCTGTGCATAAAAGTATTGAGATAAGGTCATCGAAAAGTAAATATTTTACGAGATATTTTACAGTTTATGTAAAATTAAGAAATTATTTCAAGCTTTATAACTCGGAAAATACTTCATAAAAAAATACTTTATTATAGTGTTTTGGAAAGCTCTTGAGATAAGCTACAAGAATATGCAATAAAAAGTAGGCAGTTCCATTTAAAAAATTCAATTTGACCTTCATATGATCTTCGTCCTCCACCCAAAGTCAAATTTTTAGCCATCATTAGGTACATTTTATTAAGCCCTACAACTTTGCTACTTACATATTTTTCGCTATAGTTGATCCTTTTCAAGATATTTGACCGTTTCCGGACTTTTGCCCAACCCTGTATATATATATCGTCGGCTGAGGGGTAGAAGAGGTCATATCAGATTTTAAGAAACAAAAAGGGTCATTTCCGATTTTGTAAGTTAAAAAGGGTCATCTCAGATTTTGTAAATCAAAAAGGGTCATCTCGGATTTTGAAAGTTAAAAAGGGTTATCTCAGATTTGAAAAGTTAAAAAGGGTCATCTCAGATTCGAAAAGTTAAAAAGGGTCATTTCGATTGCAATTAATAAAGAGGGAGGAGAAGGAAGTGAAAATTCAAGATATAACACAAAAATAATTGCGTTTTTTGCTATTTTCTTGCATTTCATTGAATTTATGCATGAATTATTGATGCAAGGTTATTGTACAGTTATAAAAATGGTACATTATTCGATGAACTTTGTTTGAAAAAATTTTTGTTACTAATATAATATTTATATGTAAGGTGATTTCGTAAAAATTAGGAACCATAAGATATTGCACTTTAATTTCATTAACAATTTCTAGTAGAAAAAATTTTTGAAGGTTGAAAGAAATGACTCTAGTTTGAAAAAATAAATATTCAATTTTAATAATAGATATATCTTTTCACATCAATTACATATGATAACTTGTCTGAGAAATTCGAATAATACAATAAAATTGATACATTAATTCAATGTGATACTTTTTTACAATAATATTCACAGCTTTATTCAATATATAATAATTTTTTTACTGTTTTTCTATTTAACTGCTTTTTTGTCTCAAACACTTTATTCAATTGAATAAAACGAGTTCTATCTTAAATTAATATAATAAAAACGAATAATTTCAACAAAAATAATGCATTTTTTTATTATAATTCGAAATAATAAATAACTCTTATAAAGTATTTTCTTTATAAATTTTAATATTCTAATGTTTATAACATTTTTATTATGTTCTGTATCACTGTAAACAATATACATTTAGTAAGTGCATACTTCTTATAAATAATTTTGAATAATTAATAGAAAGTTTGAAAAATAGAGAATAGAAAGAAAATTCAATTTATTACGTCTTCAAAGAAAAGTTTAAAAAAATATTTTAATTATCAATCTACTTTATCAATTTTTTATAATAATCATGATAACACGTGGGTATCAAATTTTTCGTTAGGTAAAACTGTAAATCAACTTTTTTTTCGTTATCAAGTTGTATTTTCTTTTTATAGCATTTTTTCAAAGTTGTTTTTTCATCATATTTTACGGTTTTCTCGTATAGAATATCTTCGTAATTATATTTGTAAGAGATTTTTTTATTCGACTCTGCAATAATCTCTGTCACATTTGATATTTTTACACTGTTCCAAAACGGATTTACACAAATCGCTTTAAAATCAAAAATTTCTTCAAAATCCGAGATGACCCTTTTTAACTTTCTAAATTTGAGATGACCCTTTTTAACTTTCAAAATCTGTGATAACCCTTTTTGTTTCTTAAAATCTGAGATGACCCTTTTTAACTCTCAAAATCTGAGATAACCCTTTTTGTTTCTTAAAATCTGAGATGACCCTTTTTAACTCTCAAAATCTGAGATGACCTCTTCTACCCCTCAGCCGACGATATATATTTTGTAATATATTAACAATAGTCTTTACAAATCATGAAACTGGTTTGTGCACTGAAAACCTTTTTAAATCATTATATGTAAATATTTAGGTTTTCTGACTTATTACACAGTGACCGTTCACGATTTGAATAGATCGTGGTATGTACTCGCGTCATCGATTTGACAAGTATATCACGTTTCTCGAGGAATGCTGCGAGAGTAAAAATCACGTTTTCTACAACACAGAATGATGTATGAGCTTATTTTGGAAGCTTATTTTGGAAGCAGCTAGTAAGTTTGATTTCTGAAGCATTAAGAATTTCTATGAGGCGTCCAGATATAAACCAAATACACTGTATCGATCTCTCTGTATCGGGCTACTTTCCAAATTAGACTATATTATTTTTAAACAGGATTTAAACTTTAACTAAATTCATAATTCAGTCCAGTTTAATTTTCATACCTTTAACCGTGCGCGTTTTTCTCTCCGAGAATAAATTTAATTTTAACTGTGACGAAATTTAATTTATAATTTAGCGTTATATTTGAATCTAAATACACATGATACAAACCTCTAAATATCTTCTCTCTGTTACTATTTGCTAGTATCCTTAGGGCTGAAAGGCATCCTTTGTAGCTGTAAACATCGTTAACGAGGCAGGATCGTTAGGGCGACTCGCGATTGCTCGATTAACTTGTAACTGCAATAATCAAATCGCGCGCTATCAAGGCGGCGATGTAACGTAATGACGACGATAACGCTATTACTGCGTCCTCAGGCGAAACGCCGCGTCGTGCTGGCGAATGGCAGGAAGGACCTAAGAACCAGAATAACCAGAAGTTACACTACAGGGGCAATTGACGTAACGAAACTATAACTAAGCTACCGAGATAATAGTAGGAAGTCCTCTTTATAGTTGCTGATAAGTCGCTAAATTACCAGCATGGCGTTACTTTACGACGGTACTTAAGTACATCGTGCACGCGGTGTACTTAAATATAATGTGCGCGTGAATCTTGCTCTCCTTTTTATCCCCTTCCTTTCCCCAGAGGAATTTCTTAAAGATATACGACGAATTATATCGCAATTGATTCTGTATTCGTACAATAACAATCTGATATATGCAGGATGAGACAATCGGGAAGTAGTTGAAACTAAACATCTGTTATTTTATAATGAGTGGACAGAATGAAACAAGTTAAGCACTGCTCTGCGGAAGAAACTTGTCATTTTTAACATAGTGCAAGAAAAATGTACATTTCTTCTACAGTGGCATTTGAGTCATTTTGTTCTGTCCACTTATTACAAAATAACGGCTATTTAATTTTCCCCAACTTCCTATTTCTATCTCGCGTGATGACACAACTGTATGTAATTTGATTATAATGGTGTAAATATTTTCTTAATTATTATTTAACCTTAATTAATAATTACTGGAATAATGTCATTACAAAAAAAGATTGGATTTATCATAAATGTTTATATATGTCAAATACATATTGCTATGTCAAAGTTGAATTTATTATTACACGATTATATTAATTAAGAACTTCCTTATATTTTCGAATCGTAAATTTAAAACTTTATTTTAACTTTATTTTTCATAGAGAAACTTAAAAGAATATTTGTCGAATCACTTTTTGACAAATTTCAGTTCATAAAAATCAAATGTATTCATGGTCAATAAAATTCATGAAAAATTCACTTGCTGAATATCATACAATGCGTATCTAGATTTAAACGAGGTTTTCCCAAGTCAAATTTCAAACTTTGCTCTCTGGGATGGAAAAGGGAAGCGAGCAGTTTTGACGATAATGTGGACCTTGACCGCTGCCAAGCCTAGGATGTTGGCAAACCATGTTCCCACATGTTACTCTGCTTTCTCTCTCTCTCTTTCTGTCAGTAAAATCAAGCACACACGTATCATTGTAGCGCAATTCTGGCTGCTGCATTGCGACATGCGATGCATGTCAGAGTGCAGCCACACTCGGCTTCAACCGAGAATAGAGGAATAAGCTACGACGCGTACAATGCGAAGGGTTGCTTTATCTTCCCTCCGGGCTTAAGCTTGTTAGAATATCTCCGGATGCAAATGGAGCTTCGCCTTGAGTAGTCGTGTTTCTCGCTCGTTATACATCCCTGTTTTCGCCAATGATTGATTAATCATTGTACGTTTGAGCAATGTTTATATAATCAAAGAATTATTCTTGTCTCTAACTAATGGTTCTTATATTTGTTTTACGTTTCTTGGTATTTATAATATAAATTTTATCATATGATGAGTTTTATATGTTCCTTGTTCTATAACTTTCTCTCTTTCTCACTCTCACTTTTTCTTGTATCTTTTCTTGCCGCTTTGCAACGTCCTTCGCAAAGTGTGCATATATATATATATATATATATATATATATATATATTTTGCGAAGGACGTTGCAAAGCGGCAAGAAAAGATACAAGAAAAAGTGAGAGTGAGAAAGAGAGAAAGTTATAGAACAAGGAACATATAAAACTCATCATATGATAAAATTTATATTATAAATACCAAGTGTGCATATATATATATATATGCACATGTATTACGAAGAGTGCATACGATACTTCCGACTAGGATTCTTTCCCAGAAGCATAATGTTCTCTTTAAAAACACCACCCACGCGACGTAATCTATCCAATGATGGTACGATCGATATTCACAACGTGGAGATAATTCGATAGTTGATTAGGAGTTACGCCTATGAAAAAAGTAATCCGTTTATCCTGAATACCCCCTTCTAATGTAATGATGTGCGCAAATGTGTATTGAGTTTGTTTTTTTGCTGGATATTTATTCATTCCATCGAAGTGCTTTCGTACCGTGCAGCTCAGTTTATTGATTTGATGAAAAATGATGAATCATTTGTTTTCGCTTTATACGTGAAATGAAGAGAAATATAATAGAAAATTTATCGACAAGAATCTCTCTCATTAGGAGAAAATAAAATACGTAGTGCTCTCAAAGCTATTCGTTTCTTATTTACGAAACCTTGAATTTATTTATGGCATCAATTTACTTTAGGCAAGAGAAATCGAGTTTAAAAAACATTCTATTATGAACCGCGAAAGTTTACTTTGAATAAACTTTTCGTCGTCACTTTATCGTAAATTTACCCGTGCTACGAATGAACAAACAGTAACGGAAATATAAAAATGGGATATACGGATTTTCTGAAGAGTGCTGTGATTGTATGCTGACAAATACTTAAACTGCCTATCTTTAGTGAAAAATTATGCTCGCGCTTTCGCGTAAATTTCTGCGCGCCGAACTTTACAGTCGAAGGGATTGAAATATTGCGGCCGATCCCGCGGCATGCATCCCGCGGGATATATTTCGCGCAGACGCCGCGTCGTCACGCCAGTTTTACTGCTTTTCGCGTTCGCATGCAAATGGGGGCCGCGGATCGCGCGCGGAATGTGAAGCAGCGATTACATGCGCGCGCGTGCTAATTCGCAGCCGATCGTTCCGTCACGAACGGATCCAGCTGTCGTATTTAACGGCCTCTCGTTTCGCCATTCCCGTTGACAATATTTGCGACAATGCAGCTCCGCAGCATTGACGCAGAATGCAATTACCAACGGTGTCGCGCGTTCTTCGCAACTGTGCCGCGCTGAAACTTCATTGCATAAACATACGCGTGGTTGCACGTTTTATAATTGAATAAACGAATGACAATGTACGAGAAAAAAAAAGAGAAACAGAAGTTGCGTTTGACGCAACGGTAGAAAATACGCATAGATGGTCTAGTAAATGAAGGCAATGAGCGCTCCATTTATCGTGTTGCTCGCACCTTTTTTTTCTCGCTCGCGTCGCACACGATGATCGCGCATTGTCGAGTTGATGGTCTCTTTAACTTTCTGTACCAATTGTTTCGATATCGATCATGATATCGTCGAGAGGCATTAATCCAGGATTACGTAATTGCACGCAATACGTTATATCGCGCAGTCGACTTTTTTATCTTTATTATTTTTGAAAATTCTGCAGTTGGAAATAGAATTGTGATAATATTATACATTATCGATAAAGTTTGTATACTTTGTATACTTTGATTTATATCGTGCGTATGTTATGCGAAACAGAAGAGACGTAGAGTCAAAATAAAATTGCCTGTCTAACTTAATACAGCATAACTGTAACGACGATCATTCTCTTTGCCAGTAGTGTTTTTACAATTCCAAAGAAAGGCATTATTTGACGTCAAACTGGCAATATGATTGGTGAGCTGCGAGCCGACTTGGTTTGTCAGACTTTTACCGCAGTGATTCACCAACTTTTGAAATCGAAATTCGATTTACATTTTGGAGTTAATAAATCTAATCTCCACTTATAATATGAAGAATTTATTGCGAAAAATATTACCTCAGGATTAATACAACATATTCTTAAATTCTTTTGAAGCGTCTAATTTATTTTTGTCAAAAATTGCTCATGTAGAATCAGTGTTTTAACTTGAGTCTCTCTTAATTACTTTATCTTCAGCAGAATATCGAGCAGTTTCGTACTTGCCTTTTTTATCATCAGCGTATCTGCGGTAAAAACTGACGCAGCGTGTCCAGAAAATTTACGTCAGATTAACGTTGACATATTTCTCTGTTTGCTATTCCAGTAATCTGACATGATTCGAAAAGACGTGTCGTGACGTGTAACTCGAAAGAGAGGAGCGTTATGAGAAAAGGCTCGTCATGTTGATAGGGGTGCGAGGCATTAGGGTGAACGTAATTTTAAGGAAGTTGTAACGAATAATAAATGTCGAGAGAGCGTATCTATAGTATATTTGCCATAATGTCACGAGATAATAGGAGGGGAACGCTGTAATATTTCCGACATGGGGCAAATGACTCGGCATCATGACCATTCTCAGAGCTTACTTGTTTTGTCACCCGGTGACAGAGATAAATGCGTGGCAAGGGAGACCTATCTGTCTTTCTCGCTTTCTCTTTCCGTAGTCGCGCATTTTGCGATGAGACGGATTAGCGATGTCGTCAAGAGGTTTTTGTCCGCCGATAGAGAAGGGAAGAGATCACCTAGGACAAACGCGCGTTTCACGACGGAAATGAAATACCACGACGGCGAAAAATGCGCATTTTATCAAAACGGGTCGATAAACGGTCGACCGCGATAAACGGATTCTATTATATATACAGTGCATAATTCTACTATATATAGTGTTTCGTACTTCGCGACCGATGTCTAATATAGAAGCTCTGTCTAATAAAAGAAGCTGAATAGATGGATAAAAATAAAAAACATATAGGTTACATAATTTTTTAGACTGTGTGTAATATTAGACACGGAAGTGCGCTTCGATATTATCGCGCGGTGACCAATGACGGTCCGGCGTGGTGATAAATCCCGAGTAGCTACGTAAAATTTACGATCTATCTTTTACGTTCGCTCACGCCTGGCGTATTTTTGTATTCTTGCAGAATTCAGCCGTGCATATCGTCGATCTTTGAATTTTCATACGGTCGTAAATAAGGACACAGACTCGTGTATGTACAAAAGTAACCGCGTTCACGTCATTTTTTTATGCATCTCGGAAAGTAATAAAGTCGGTGGTTATGTATTTCTAAAATTCTATTTGAAGTTGAACTGAAATGAAATGCAACTTTTGACTCTGAATCGGAAGAAATGAAAGGAGGAATAGAAATCGGTGGTGGTAAAATTATCCAAAACTGCAACGTCAGAGATATAGTTTTTTGCCCCTTAGCGTACATTTCGTAGTTATCGATCGCCTTTTTGTTATGCGCCGCGTGCAATCATGATCTCTTTTCGCGAAAGAGGAAGATAGAGGTGGGACATGAGGGAGACTTTCTTGCGCGTCAACTTAGTCACGAGAAGTACGGAAATCCTGACGACTGCCGAGAAAATCCAATAGCTCGGAAAGTGGAAAAGCCGCGGTTTTTCGCCTTCGAATGATGTTTTCCACTCCGGATGATGGAGCACCGTATCGCATTTCACGTCCACCCTCGGTGGAAAAGAGTATGCCACTGTGATGAGAAAAATTGTTAAATGGGATTGATGAGGATTTTTAATTTAGCCATTGTCATCATCGATATCATGCCAATTTATTAGAAACCGATTCAATATGAAATAATTTTAATGCTTTTACCAAAATTGGATTGTGATCTCGCGCGGCGTGGAAAAAAATTTCAAAACCTTAAATATTTACATAACACGGTGTTAAAAAAAAACCTATAATATTGATAATTGTATTCAATTAAATATCAATTAAATAGGTAATATATTACAAATAATGTTGAAATAAAATTCTATTAGATAAAAAAACGAGATATTTTATTTAAAATCTTTTCTTTTTCGCCATTTTTTGTTTTGTAAAGAAATTATATTTTATTTGTTTACGAAAGACATTGTAACATTAACATTGTAATACAGTAAATGTGTGTTTATTACCTAATACTGTATACAATATTGATTGGCGTTGATTAAGGATTATATCAACAGGCAGAATCGATTTTGTCACATCAGAATATCTCTGACATAATTTTTCTTCACATGATATCCCGCGCCGGTCGCATTTCTTTTCTAATAGCATGAGAGATCGTATCTTATCCTTCATATCCTTCTCTTATCACCGTGTCACCGTAATATCCCGTCGTCCATTTTCAAAGAGAAATCAGGCCATGCTATATCGTACGCTAGAGTGGAGTTGGACGATAACGCGCGGGTAGCTAGTAACAACAAGAGAGAACAAGAGGGTGAGGGGGAGGGGGGGAGAGAGAGAGAGAGAGAGAATTATGGGGTAGAGGTTGGAATTACGACTGCATATTAAACATAGGCGCGCATGGTATGAATAGACGGAGAGGACGACCTACCTTAGCATTGTTGAACATCGAAGCATGCGAAAGACAAGAAAGAGAAGACGGAAGCAATATTCCAGGGTTTTCTTAGCACGAAATACATAATCTTTGTCTTTTGTATGTTATGTATGGTAATATACGAAGAAAAGAATAAAAGGGAGCTTTATGATAAAGGATGAATCGAGTGGATTCATTATCAATGAAATGCATGTTTGAAAAAGTATAAGCTATACGATAATATGAAGTGTATTCGTTAGCTAATAATGATAACAATAAATTGTATTAAAATTATTAATTTTATATTATAATGTTTTTTAATCATACATCTAATATATATGGTAAAAGTATATGTTTTATCAATCCATTATGTTTTATCAATCCATTTGTGTTTTGTTTAAAGAATGTTTAATTTGGAGTATAATTACACAAAGGTAATTCAAAATAATATATGAATGCATCATTTTAATGATAACAATGAATTGTATTAAAATTATTAATTTTATTTATTATTATTTATTTATTCCCGATTTTACAGAAAATGAAAAAGAAAGAGAATAAAAAAATATAAAATGAACATAAAGCTTACAGATTGTTTACAGAATTTAACTTTTTACTCCATCATTGGTTTTAACCGATCATACAACATAAAACAACACGTGTGTCAATTTGATTTTTTTTGTTTGTCACTGTTTAAATTTGCAATAGTTTTTTTTTGTTTGACCTCGCTCTCGCTACATCGTAACGAATTTCGCTTTGGTGAGAATTGCGCGATTCGTACATTCGTACAATGGGCGTGTTTGTTCATGTAGTCAAGTTTACTAATCAATTAATCAACAGATCAAATATTAAGTTACGAAAACACGCGGTACGAGCTGGAATCTGAAATCGCGACCGTATTATAATGATGGCCAATAATCACTTTTTAATTAGGCGAGTTACTATAATAAAGATTGCGCCGAAACAATCGAGTGAGTTGCCAAGTCGATAAGTCAGTCTGCCAACTCGTTAAACATGACTGTTCAGAAGCTCCTCGACACTCGGGGACTAAACTCGGATTAGTTTCGGTCCGTGTAGAATAACTGTTGTAGTTAGATCCGATAATGTAGTGATTTCTTCGACATCGGATTTGATTGCGTCTCGTTAATGTTATTATCACCTATTATTTGTCTGTTTGTATAAACTTCTCAAATATGTTAATATTACATTGAAGAAACACAATTTTCTAAATTATTTAAAACAATTTCTTTTTCTATTTCTTTCTTTAAATAAATAGCATTAATAAATCAACCTAAAAAAAAAAGACTCCAGATGTTTAATTTCTTGTTTCTTTTTTTTTTTTAATTTTTAAAAATAATATGTTATATTTAATATAAATTCTATAGTAGTTCTTTAATAAATTCTATATTACTTAATAAAAGGCTTTTTTTACAAGTTAAAAATACATTGATTCTTTTTTTTAAATTGATAAATAACATCGCAATTACTTTCGTGCCAAAGAGCTAGGCTACATTTTAGAATTGCGTCACGAAAAATTAGTAGTATTTCGATAGAAATTAATATATTCATAACATTCTTGATAAGTTCATTTTTAGTAATCTCATACACAACATTTTTAATTTATTATCTTCGGGAACCTTCTTTATTTCGTCGAGCGCGAGTCGTAACTTTCGGAAGGTATACGATACCGCTGGTATTATTACATTTTTCCGGGCTCCCTTGCGATAAATTTTACAGTTTACGGTGTTAATGGTTCCGCATGATATTAGCTAGGAACTTCAAGGCGGAGTCAAGTGAAAGATCTCGTAAAAAATTCGCATCTCCATACAATGCGCTCAAATTATTTTTCATCCACAAGAGAAAGATCACTCGCATCAGTTTCTTATTTAAATTTATCTTATATTTATCTATCTTATATTTCTTCTTCTGTAGAAAAGAATCAATAACAAAATGTATTATTTTAATTATGATGTAATTAAATTTTAATCCAAGAATGCAAAGAATATTTTATTGAGTCAGAATATCGAAATAAATTTTAATGATAAGTATATAGATACTCTATAAAGTAATTAACGATTAATTAAATATAATTAAATTATATGATCAACTTTATAATTTCTTTATATACAGTATATTTAGTATATTATATATACAGTATATTGGTTATATATATTACATAATATCGCCATCGATTTTCAACTTATCAAATTTCAAATTACATTATATATAAAATTGTTAGTAAATTAATTCTTAATTAACCTCTTATAGATTTCTTAGAGCAAAAAATTTTCTGTTGCACAGAATATTACTTTCGTCCGAGGGGACGGTCGCGAGGGTCCGCGAGGGTGATGCTCCTGGTGAGCGGAAGTGAGGAGCCCCAAGTGGCTTTTCTCCTTTCGTCCCCATCGAGGGAAGAGAAGAAGGAGGACTGCAGCAAGGTCGGTCCTTGGCCTGCGGCCTGCAGTTGTAGCTGAAACTGAAAACGGCCAGCAGGGAGGAGTGCCTCGTGGTGCACGGCGGTGCTCCTCTAACGGCAGCTAGAAGGGAGTTATGGTGTCTCGCGCATGCAATGCCTGTGGCCGCCGCAGCCGTGGCACTGTGGCATCGTGCCCATCTCAAGGCGCTTGCCTGCGTCGTCCTCGCCCTGATCGCCGTCCAGTATCTGCTTAGCGGCGGTGTGCTCGATCGTCGTTCCATTGAGACCATCTTCACGATCAACACAACCAGGTAAGTACCATCTGTCCATCCGGCTTTATCTCCGTAAACACTAATATTGGCGTTGGCGAGTCACCTCTTGAGGCATTATTCAATAAATAATATGATATTGACATTACGTATTGTACATCAAACATGGAATTTGTTTGGATATCAGAAGGATTAAACATTGAATTCTTCTCTCTTAGAGAAGCCATTTTCTTTAAACAAATATTAAATATCAAATTTTTAGATGTTGATTTTTCAAAAGACTTAATAATTTCTTTTGAGTTATTTATATACATGCTTATGGATTTCATAGGGATTTCTACATTTGAAAATATCTCGTAAATTTGAAATTTTTGTCATTTACGCAGAACATCATTTTTAATTGTTAATTTACTAGCTCAAATTGGCAAGTTAAGTCATTTGGAACGTTCGGTGTATATATCGAGTTTCCAACTTATTATATCTCTCGCAATAAATCTCTATGTTTTCGACGAAGCATTAAGTACCAATTCCATGCGAATCTCGCCTTGGAACTTACTCAGCATCTCGAGACTCGTGCGGATTCCGCAGGTTAAATTCCGCACGTTGTCATCGCGCACGTGCATTATCGCGACGATAGGAGATGCAATGCGTCGTCTCTGTAATTCCACGTTAATCGCCGGTGTTGGATTTCCGATTTAATAATCGGTCGACTCATCGTTATTTGCCGACGCCTCACTCACATAAGTTCGTGTTAGCGTATTGTCGCGGATTATTAATAGGAGGTGCGAGTCTGCGAACAAACGATAGACCGCTAGCTTCTCTCTGCACTGTGCACTGTTAACGTGAACTTTCCTCGGGCAAAGTTTCGCGAGAGATTTCTCGGAAGATCTCTCGTCCGCGATAATTGAGCTGGATTCACATTCAACAGTACTGTGTTGCACTGCTAACGATTTTAGACGGTTTGTTCCCGAATAATTGTATGGAAGCTGTTAGCTCAATTCTTCATCTCTCAGCAAACCTTTTCCTTCACTTCCGTGACTTTAATGTGAAGTGAAGTTAAAAGCTATTAAAATATTAATATTAATAAAAATATTAACAACGAAAATGACGGATAAATGGAGCTATCAAAGTGAGTATATTTTATTTATTAAAGTAGAATAATATAATGGAATGGAATTTATAAGAAGGCAATGTATAATTAATTCAATGCAATTTAATGCAATTTAAATGTATCCATTTAATATTGATTTAAATTTATTATAGCTCTCTCATTGACAGAAATAATTGCTACAATTTATCAACGAAATTCTTGTTTTATGTAAACTATAAAAAGATTAATACGATTAATTTGATTACACGATCATTAATTTTGTGTAGTCTCATGCAGTTTTATTGTCAGCCTTCGCTTGAGTAATACGTACAATTATTAATCATTTTCTCAACATATAAAATTTTCAAAGTTAAAAGGTAGCACGATTCGATAAATAATTCATGATTCATAGAAAAGAGGTAAAGTTTAAAAATTAATTCTTTATAAAAAGAGCTTTGCGTGTTGCATTTTTCAGCACCTCGATAATTATATGGCGTTTTTCACGATGTGTTGAGAGGACAGCGTTTTGTATAAATTGAATAATAAAGTGAAAATACATGCTTTTGAAGCGTTCAGATAAAAGAGTGGATTGAATCACTCTTTCGTTCAATCGGCTCCATTTATCTGTGGCGAAATTTAATCATGAAACTGTCCACCAATATAATAATCCCCCGGATTGTTTAGCCGACCAATAATTGAAGGATGCAGAATGCGAATTATGATTGAATTTTAAAATATTTTATGCGTATACATTGCTTATTATTATTATTATTACATTATTATTATTACCAAACTGGCTGTAATGTGATTTTCAGCGTTACAATGAATACTTTGAATGTGTGCAACCAACCGCGTTAAGTAACATTGATGCCAGATACGTGTAACGAACCGCGTAATCACATTCGGCTCGCTGTAAAATTATCCGTGGCCCTTTCTCCTCTCGCTTTTGAAAACACATTAATAATTCACAGTCATCATCTATCATCTCAATCGTCGCTTTGATTCTGATGAAGTTATTAAACCGTGTAAATTCACCGTAAGAAACTTATTCTCGAAAAAAAGGGTAGTACCTATATTGAATTTGATCGAAGTTACACGAATTTGATATCCGTGTAGAAAAATAAAATTTATTTTAAGTTAAAAATATCATTTTATCGCTATATTTTCCACTTTCCCGAAAACGTTTCTAGCTTTCTTTACAGCGAAATTATTGTAATTAAGTTTTAAACTTTACGATTGCTCAATATAAGTTTTTTTTTATTTTATACTTTGAAGTATAACAGTGATCCATTTATGTTTTAAATTGTATTTGTACAGGAGAATTAAATTTGTATTTAGTACAGGAGAATGAGAAAATAAAACACGCTTTATAAATCTTTACAAATCTGTTATACAATGTTTTGCACATGTATTTGAGTAAATCTATATAGCTTAGGATCGGTTCTTCGGAGCTCATGGTAGATACACAGGAAATCTCATTATCTGGCTATGTAACGAGACAAAGTGGCTGCTTAACGAGGGTGCCGGTACTCACGCGATTTACGGAGCCCTCGTAATGGGAAATAATCGGTCGCTCGCGCCGCCATAGACGGCATTGATCGAGCGTGCGCTAAGACATTGAAATCCAACAGTGATTTTGTAAATAAAATTTCGCAAAATCTCAAATTAAATTTTGGAAGAAAAAATTAAATTTTCAAAGAATTTTCGAGATTTTTTCGGAACTGAAGTATTAATGTCCCGGTGAAAAAGTTTATTTTGTGCATTTCTTTTAATCTTTAGTCGTTTTAAAATTTTACAAATTACAAAGAAATATTCGAATTTCGAAACATATATACGAAAACAATTTGTATATATCTTTGTATAAAATTGTTTTATACAAATTTATTTAAAAAACCTATTTTTAATTTTAAAAGTTGACATGTGTCTCAGTCACACGATATTAAATTTCTGTTTTACGAGGAACAATAATTATCCGTCCAAAGCTGTTGCACGTAAGAATGCCGAGGAATTTCGTGATGTGACGTTTCTCATGACCGTTTCTTTTTGCTGTCGCTTCTAACCTCTGCAATTAGGCGCTTTTGGCGCGCGCTGCAGCGAGCGTAATGAAAGGCGCGTCTCGCTTTCGTGTTGCAGCGGCTGTTATTATTGCAAAACGGCATGCCACGAACGTGCGGCGAGAAAATGTAGAGGTGGCTTTTGCTCACGTTCCGTTGGCGTAACGCGACCTTTTAGCAGCTCAAGAGTGAGACCCTTGCTCTCAAAAGGAAATGTGTTTTTTGCTCTCGCATCTGATGCTGATGGCGATGTATAATACGCACCAAGCATCGATGGTTCATTTAACATTATCACCTGGAAGTTCTTTTTTATGTACCTCTTTGAAGTTTTGCACAAAAGAAAAACACGAACTACAAAAAAAATATGTATATTAATGTACGAGTTGTTTAAAACGATATTTGACAGATTATAGTTATTTTCTGACAGTATCTGTTTGTACTCGCATTGCTTGTGTAATTATGTAAGTTATTTATATCTTAATTTACATAAGTCATAATTGCTTTTGTATATCCGTCTCCATGTTCGGAAATTTGGAATCGATCATAACGAAAATATAATACGATTTATCTGCAGAATTATCAACTCTCTTGACCCGATTATTTTATTAAAAAATAACGAATAATTCATGATATACATTGAAAATCTAGATTAAGAAATGACAATAATTCGTATTCAATTAATACAATAAAAAGCAACAAATTATTTACTGCTAATTTTATTATTATTAGTATAAATTTACAATTTGTTATTTTCAAATTTCTTGAAAACTTGGTAATAATTTAAGACAGTTAAAATATATGTTTTTAAACATCTTGAGATAACGCGCGACGGTTTTAAACATTTGTCGTACATTATTATTGAAAATTACATTTAATTAATGTGAACTGACGCTGGTATTCCTGGCAACATTATGATTGTATTCCGCACAATGCACAAGAGCTGAGCTATTAGTTATTAAAATTTTGTCCTCGCTCTCGTCCACAATAATTTGCCATCCTTTGTCGCAACTCGCTGTATTGAATTGCAATTACGCAATAATTTGTGCGCAACTGCCACAAATTGATAAATAATAATAATAATACTAACGCGTAACATTTTCACCGATTGTCTTCGCGCTAATCGCGTAATTTTTACATTATCGATAATTAAAGTGATAAACCGTGGAGGAAAGGGGAATTTGATGATTTCAGCTGTCAACCGAAGCGCAATTGTCATGACATTTGCAATCAAGTAATAACACAATTTACGAACGCAAGTTATTTCACGACGTCTCGTTATAATTATATTTCGAGTACATTTCATCGTAAATTTTTTTTTTTTTAGTTTTTAAATAAAAGAAGATGAAGAAACTTTGTTTTTAAATACAACAAATATTCTAAATAATATTCGTAAGTTTTATTGCCCTTTGGTTAGAATATTGGTTTGTTTTTAAAGCTAGAGACTTTCTTATAGCTCAATATAATTAAGAAAAATTGAAATACATTTCTCATGATGATCGCATTAGCTGTTAGAGCATTAGAGGAGAAATGGAATTGGAATCTTTTAGATTTCGGGTGTGCATCACCGGATTGGAACGCAGAGTCATGATTGACGTTTATTTCACGACGCGATACATATTGGCGATACGTAATCGCGATAAATTATAGATTGGATCGGCGATTGCGAGAACACGCGATCAAACGTGAAACATTGTCACGATCGTTGCTGCAAATCAAGCTGCTAGATATTGTTTCGCTGCCATGTCACATTAGCGGGCTATATCATTACATCGTGGTGCCCGATGCGATCTGTCTTATCAGATCGTATTAATGACTCACGGCGAAACGTTTTATCAGAGGTTCTCGTATTTAAATGGGAGCTTGTTTACATACACTTAACAGAATAAGAATTTTTTTACATATTTGATTTTCTGTTAGAGATTTGTAAAAATGTATGCATTAAATTAAAATAACAGGAATATTTTATATAATACTAATTAAAAAGAAATTATTACTTTTTCCTTCTCTTGTTACAAAAGGATTTTCTATTTATTAAAAAAGAATTTGGTGATTTTCAAAATATAGTAAAGCGATCGATTGAATAACATCTAAATCTTATTACATAATTATTCGTGGTTAACTAAAAATACAACTTTTATGATATTTTTTTATAAATTCAAAATCTACTTTTTTTCTACAAAAAGTTTAATTGTAATTTCTTATAATCTTATATTTTTAATGATATTTTAATTATTTACGGCTTATTAGCATATCGAATTAAAAGATATTATCTTAAACAAGATAGCATTTTTTTTTATTCTCTTGTTTTCTGTGAAATTTTTCCGAACTTTTCTGATTACAAGAACTTTCAGTTTTTTTTATACTTTAATGCAAATATGCTTTGTAAATTTGAGAATTTCTGCTTCAAATCCGACAATGTGAAATCAACGTCTCGTGAGCATTGGAGTATTATGAATTATTAGCGAAGTGTTTATGCTCGCGTATAGATTGGCTACGCGCATGAATTATATACAAAGTTTCTGACGTCAGAGCATCCGTTTTTATTCATTGATCATTTTGGAATTGTTTTGTTTTTCTACGAAATCGATTTGATATTTTTAATTTCCAAGAGATGAGATCATTCTAGACATTAATACATCTTTATATCATTTACTGTCCCATTGTTTCGGGGATCAATGTTCCGGAAGTCAAGAATATTCCTTAGTAAATTCCTCACTGAGTTACGCGAGCGTGCAGTCTCGTCACGCCGTCGGATTTAGCTGTCTTGATCGTCTATGTTATATCGTCATCGGAGAATATCAGATATCGGATCAGACATGTTCCGCTGAACGTGACTTTCCTTCGAGACATGAAATTTCCGAATCTTGTCACGCACGGCTTTAAATTAAAACTACAAATATATTAACATTCGTACCGACTTTTCATTGATAGAATTTCCGATAGATTTTAAACCAAAGTCTAGCTTTTTTAGTATATGTTAATAAAAATTAAGAAAGAGAGAGAGAAAGTTTTATAAACTTCTCGAGATTATAAACAAGGCGAAGAAACGAAAGATTGATTTAATTTAATTATATATAAAATTAATTTAACTCAAAGTCAATTAATTAGAGAACAACATCAAAGAAATAATGTAGAAGATCTAATTCTCTCTCATGACAAATCCCTCGAAATAAAGTAAATATTTATTAAAGTAAATATTTTCTCTATTCAATTCCTTTTCTCGTGATATTAAGTTCTGCATTTTCTTTTACGTTCTATCACTTATCGTTCTTCACCCTATTACACCGTAAATTACTTGTTTGATCATGTCTCGAACATTGACCCGTCGCCATCGAAGACCGGCAGGATCAATAAATTCTTTCCCTTTTTTTTTTGAGTAATACTCTTTCATCTAAATTTTAGATACCTAACACTACTTAGAAGCAACATTTATACAATAAATTCTTAGGAAAAAAAATATCCTAAACGTTATCTTTGTTGCTGTAACTTCGAAAATTAAAAGAATAAATTATGACGCGCAAGTATTGGAATTTAAACCGAGCTTATTCGGCATGTCCAGAAGCATTGGTTTTTTTTCTACTCTATTGTTGCACCCCTGTCTGCTGTTTGAAACTCCACTTTGTGGCGAGACTCCGGGTAGAGAGGCCTGTCAAACTTTCAGCGGACGTTTCCGTACGCGACATTGCCGATCGATGTGGAGTTTCCTCGCGCTTTGACGAGTCCCGGCGTCCCCGAGGACTCTTGAGTTCGTCATTCCTTCCTTCCTTCCTTCCATTTCCGTTGCTTCTTCCGGAAAGTGTGAGCCAGCACGTCGTCCTGAACGTTAAAGATGCATCGTAAAAACTCTTCCGTCTCGAGATATTCAACTAAATTTGAAAAAAAATTATAGAAACCGATATAAAAGGCACGCAAAACTTTGCCCAATACCAGAAATGGATTTTATCGAAGACGAGGTATCGTCGTTATCGGATATTTTGTCAACCGTAAGCGTCCTTTGACAGATGATCGGCGAATTATCTCTGAGGAAAAGTGTTCGATGGGAAATCACCATCTGTCGAGATAATCTTCTTAACTTTGTCATTAAAGATTTTATAAGTGATCATTTATAGAATGGACAATTTTTAATTTTTATTATAATAAAAATTTAGTTAAAACTAAATAATAATAATTCTACACAATTGATGACTTAATAATATATGTTAATTTAAAATCATGAATAAGTAAATTTAACTTTACATATTATTATTTTATATATAAATATTATTCAAATATATTCTAATGAATTTTAATTAAGATTATACTGTATTGTGAGAGAGATATACGGCCATAATTAACATGAGAACTTTATTTTCAATATTCACATGTTTTCTGTTTAGATGAATGCATTCAATAATCACTCGAATAATATCCGTGGTTTCCTCACGATTTTATCGTGGCGAAAACCAGTCGTGTTGATCGTCTCCTGTCACGTGTATCGAGAAATATATCTTTATGTATCGGTGAATTTCACTGAGCTTTCCGTTTTTCGCGTGCTCGCTTCATTGCGAGGACATCTTCCGCGACGCTCTATAGCGAGAGGAAAGATTTCCGTGGATTTCGATTCGGTTGCTACATGGCGGGCAAAGTATTTCTATGCCAGGTGGTGCACGGCCGGTCCCGTATCGACGGCCAGGATGAGTCATGTCAGATTTATACCGTTCTGAACGTGGTAGGAATTCCGCCGAATTCCCACGGATCAAGACTTCCTTATGACTGCACAAAGAATATACTTTTGCGACATTCTGTTCTCAACTTTTCCTGTTTCCAACTATGATTTTTATGTTAAATGTTTTATATATATATAATTACGGTGATAAGTTTTTAATGGATATTATAATGCATTAATAAATGGATGTTAGTGGATTCTATAATGCATTGATAAATGTCTTTATTATTATTGTCTCTTATCTTTTAATTTTTATATTTGATATGTTTTTATTTTTTATTTTCATGTATATATTATAATGTATAAGATTTTAATTTTATATCTCACAAAAGTTTGACAAAATCATCATTTTAAATGCTTTTATTTTGCTCATAAATCAAAATTTATCTATTGATCTATGTATCTATTCGTCAGATGTCGATACATTAAGTCTAGACGTTTTATATTACATCCAATGTTTTCTTCACTTTAATGCCAACCAATAATTATGTTACAAATTTCAAATAACGAGTCCATTACATAACTGATTATAGAACTGATATGCCTCTATTTACCTCAACTGTGAAATAGTTTCGATGCCTTATGATATTTTAGGAAGGTGGAGAACGCCGGTGGTATCGAGCGCCGTCTCGAATTTAATTAAATCCACCTCATACCGCTTTGCCACATCCATTTGGTTCGGACGGGCTGAGAGGTGCACATCTAGAGAAACGAGCAAGAGCGACTAATGATTTAGTTGATTACTAGCCTTAATAGAACTCGGCGACGCTCATGACGATGTAACTCGCATTGACGATCGACAATCCGGGCGATCAAACAAACGAGTGGCTTAAACAGCGTGCCAGGATTTGAAATGCATATTCGATACTGTCTGGGATTAATTTGTCCCTGAAATATAATGAGTATGTTAAAAAGAGATGTGTATAAATATCAACAATTCGCAAGTAAATGAATTTAAAAAAATCCATGAATTAAAAAGTTCTACAATTAAACATGATATATTAAATATGAGATACACACACACACACACACACACACACGCGTCTAGAATAATGTATCGACATCTGACGAATAGATGCATAAATCAATAGATAGACTTTGATTTATAAGTATCTACTAATTCGATTAATGAGCAAAATCTTTTAAAATGACGATTTTGTCAAATATTTATAAAATTAAAATCTTATATAATACATTAAATATGAAAATAAGAAAATAAAAATATATTAAATATTAAAATTAAAAGATTAGAGACAATAATAATAGACACATAATAAACATATCAGGTAGTTTACATATATATACATATATAATAAATCTTTTTATACATATAAATCTCCAACAAGTCACTTGAAAAGTTTTTGACATTTTTGTTTTTATGACTTTTTTAATTTCAAGAATAACATTTTTATTTAAGGGAGATTTAACCTTTTTTTTCTAAAATTTTTAATATTATAAAAATTATTTTTATAATACAAATTATTTGCAGTAAATACGCGCGCGCGCGCGTGTGTGTGTGTGTGTGTGTTTTATCACTTTTATACTTTACTTAATACTCTGATTAATCTGTTCTCTGAATGATTATTCATTGACTTTGATGCACACACACAGTCTGCTCTGTTTCGTACCAAGTTCTATTAGATTGTGAATTTTCTCGTCACGCGAGATTGCGGAGGTGATTCTATCTCGGCTTCAAAAATCTTCGTAAACAGGCTCGCCATTGGTATAACGAGAGAATGTAGCATGCAAATAGAATCCACCTTCACACACCTGCCGCAACTTTCTCATCGGCTCTTATCGCAAGATACCTTCACCGAAAACCGATCAACATTGCGGCTCATAACTTTCTCGGCTTTCATGTAATCGTTCCGCAAGCGAGCCACAGTCTAAACTTTGCTCAACACTAAAGTTACGCTACGAGGAAAATAATGAAAATAAGTGACGCGAAGAAACGCGATGGCGAAAACGATCATCATTTATCAAGCATTATTGACCAGGCTGTTATCACATAAATAGAAAGGCAATGTTGCGCGATATCTTAATTTCGCGATTTAATTTTTCTTCCCTTTTGGACATAAAATTAAAATCAATACATAATCGCAATGTAATTGTATTTCGCATTATTTTGTTCTTATTTTTATATATTATCTACCGCTTTACTCTATTCTTATTCCAATACGTATGTTTAATGCACGATATATCTTTTATGCTTTACTAATTGTTGTTATGCTATATACACATAAAAGTTATACACATAAAAGTAAGTATAACTAAGAACTTTTTTTTTAATTGCTTGATTATAAATAAATTCTGAGACTGAAAATTCCGATAGAAAATAAACTTTTAAATGTGTTCAGAGTGCATTGTAAAAAGAAAATTTAGTCTCTCTCTTAAATTTCATTTCACGTAATTTCCTTTCTACGACGTTACGACGCTATACAGTTGCGGCGAATAGTATCCCGAGCTTTAATGTACTAAAACCACGGTGTTGCACGCTTGATTCTCTATTTAGCTTATCGCAGGCCTTTGTCACAGACACTGGGAATACTGTGAGCGTGCCGTCTCATGATTTTGCACATAGCGACCTATCCGTTGCACGTGTTTGAAAGAGGAAGGGAGAAGGACGTTAGAGAGAGAAATGCGAATTGCAGTCGCAGCGGTGACCGGCGGCGGTCCCGGAAATTGCAACTGCAAACGGACCGGCTCGTAAACTCGCTGAAATTCGCTGACGCTCTCGTTGCCAGAGGAGAACGAAGCGCATCAAGAGGCAACCAAGAGGAGATGTCGTCTCGCGTGGATCAAGTTCGTCGTAATTTCTTGCCGTGTACTTCAGCCCGTCGTAAACCTTAAATGAATTAGAACGCAAAAGCAGTCCGGAGCGAAAATTTGTCATGTTTCACGTCGAGGTACCCATTCGATCTTCGATTTTAAGGTTCGCCGTAAAAGAATTGTAATTCGTTGAAAAAATTTTGCTCTACACTTCTCTTGAAGAAAAATAAACGAGGGAAGATGAAAAAAAACCTTGGAAATAATTTAGTTGAGGAAATAGATATACTAAAATTCGGATGTAATTTCTATATAATTTTTTAATTTTCTTCTTAATTAATCTTTTTAATGTTTTTTAAATAAAATTAAAATAGTTTTATTTAAAATACTGATAAAAAATCATGTGTGATGCCAAAATTGATTTTCGTGTATTTGCGATTGTTTTTTGTTTTTCGCTAGTCGTTATCAATTCATATCCTCTCCATTATTCCTCTTCAGTCTTGTATCGAGTCTCATATCAATCCAAAGTGTATATTTTTAAGTTTTCTTAATACTTGATTACAATTATTTGTCATTCGTGCTGATCATTCCCCTATCCATCCTTGCAAAATCATTCAAGATACAAGCCTATCGAGTTAGTGAGATAAAGACGTTGACATACGCAAAAACAAGTTCACTTCACATTACTAGAAAAATTTGTCTTTAATATTCCAAGGTTCTGTGAGACTGATGTTGGAGTTTTTCTTTCCAGTTATAATTTTATTAACGAATTTCACAATAGAAATTTAAAATTATATTTTTTTAGGGTGCTTAATTGTTGAATACTCGAATATTTATGTGATAAGCAAACTGCTATCGCAGTTGAGTTAGAAGATATATAAGTTATTCTAGATCTAGAATTTTAAAGAAAAAGCTGGTGCAAAGGTGCAATAAACGCTCGTGGCACGAGAAAATCGCTTTTAAAGTTCGAGGCCATGCTGCCGCATCAAATATCCTAGAAGATCTCTACAGCGGGGTAGAAAAGTCGGGAAATTTTTGCGAGATGAGGGAAACGCCGCCGGATGGGCCGGCATCCGGTTTAATTCTCAGATTCTGTGAGCGAGAAATTTGTTACACAGGATATATCACTGACTTTAATACAACTTTATTAATACAACTTTATTGAATTCAACTTTGTTAGTTCTCGAGATCATCTTATAACTGTGAATATCTTACCGAGTTTTTGACTGAGCAAATATTTTTTATCTTTATAAGTCTCTACTTAGTTTAAACAAAGACTTAATTCAAATTCTGTGCTGTAGGGAGGGTCAGGATTTTGTTAAAAAACTTATAATCATGTTTAACATGATTAAGCATTTCCCAGTTAGTTTTTGTTAATAAGTAAATATTTATTAATATTTTATAGAAGATTTTCAGAAAAATTTGAAGTAATATTTAACATAGATTAAATTGAAGTTTTTATTTTTATTACATCGAAATAAAAATACATCGAATAAATTAAATTTTGTTCCTATTCGCGTATAAATTAATAAAATATATTTTATTATTTATTATTCTTATAAATAATGGAAGTAATAATGGAAGTATAGAAATGCTTTTATAGAATGCTTGTATAGAAAGGCAAGTTCTTTCTGAGAAGTGAGAAAAACTAGAATTATTCTGTATACATATTCTACAGTCTTCTCAGAAATAGATGTACTTTAATTCGTTTTGGAAGCAGTTTGATTGTAAATGATACTATTGCTAAACTCGATTGAACTGGAAGCTCTATTCATCGGAACACAAATCTCTGTTGCGATTAGATGGCCGAACAGTCCTCTAATCGCTGGACATCGCTCTTTCTCTCTCTCTCTCTGAGTTACAGAGGTGTTGCAGTCAGCTTTGTAATAGCTGTGTGTAGCTACCGTGATGTGCAATCAATAGATAATAATTGACTCCCGGATGCATGCATGTTATGCGATATGCTCGCGAGTTTGACATTAACTTCGGAATCATTAGTGTAAATCGATCGCCAATTAGCATTAATACAGTTTTAACGATTAATATCAGATTATACGTGACACAAAAGAGGCACGAAAGGAAATAAAGCTGTGACGTCGAATTAATCATGCAAATTTTATTACTATACTTACAAAGTCGATAATCATCGCTCGAAATGCCATCGTCAATCAGGCCGAATGCCTTTTTTGCTGCCTTCTAACTTTTTAACTTTTACATGCATGCTGATATTTCTTATTCCTTTTTTTTTTGTATTATAGATACGCGGATCGCTCATATAGAACCCACCCGCGCGGTTTGATCATATACGGTCAAGCCACCATCGTACCAAGTTTAGCCGCGGGTAGCAATGTATCCTCGACAACGATACTCCCCATACTGGCCAAAGGCCTCTCAAATTCATCCAAATCCGAGTTGGTACCGATCAGAAATCTGGTCGCCGCCAGTGGAACCACACGAGAGCTTCCGGCGACAAATGCGACCAGCAACGCAACGATGCCACGGTGTCCTCTTATCCCACCGAATTTGGGTAAGTGAAAAAATTATTAAAGATATAAATCTGTAATTAATCGGGAAGATTTTTTAAATCAAAATTATAACTCATATACCGCGAAATCGCCTAAAACTTTGTTTTACGATTTCACCGCGCCTGAACCCAGAATAAAAATATTATGGTAAACAAATCAGTACAACAAGTATTTAAAATAGAGATATTGAATATTTATTAATAATTGCTTCTTCCTTAGAAATAATATTAATAATTAATATCTTTATTAGAAATAATTATGAGAAATAATTATTTTATTCTTATTGTACAAGCAACGAATACCATAAATTCGATCCATTACACATAGAAAGTGAAATATAAATTTGTATATTTTTTTGTCATAATTTTCGAATTGTCTCTTCGATTCTCTATCTTTTCTGTTTCAGTTGGACCGGTGGTCGTCAGTAAGTCACCACCATCGTTGTCCGAGATGGAGAAGTCATTCGTGGAGGTGAAGGCGGGCGGCACGGGTCGGCCCGCAGACTGTGTCACCAGGCATCGCGTCGCCATAATTATTCCATTTCGCGATCGACCGCAGCATCTGCAGACCCTCCTCTACAATCTACACCCGATCCTGCTGCGCCAGCAGATCGACTATCAGATCTTCGTGATCGAGCAGGAAGGTGAGTGAGACTCGTCGCAATCAAATTGAGACCGGTTCGTACCTCCGTCTCTCGCAGATCGGTTTTCATTCACGTGAAATTTCAGCTGACCGCAGTTTTCAGCGAAAATTCATCGCGAAACTCTGGGAGAACATTTTGATCCTCTTGCGGTTAAAACTAATCTTGACGGATAAGTTGATGTTAATCTTCAAACATTGATGATTGATTAAATTAAATACGTGTGATGAATAATGTCGAAATGGGAAAGTTTCTTTCTAGTCGATGTAATTTTTTCGTTAAAAAAAGAGAGATCAGTTTCAAATTGTTGCTTGAACGATACTTCGGCATGCCGATTCACACTGAGTTCATCCCGAATACGCGACTGACGTGTGCGTCCCGGTGTTTCGATAACAATCTCCGCAGCACACGGTTTGTTTCCGCAGAGCGGAATATAAACGTACGATCTTCTGCGAGCCTCTTCTCCTCATTGGTGCGTGTAAGCCGATACTTTGCTACGATTTATTGCCGTCTAGCGGACGTTCCTCTTGCTCGCGTATTTTCCCGCTTGTCTCTCCGAGTGGAGAGCCTCCTACTGAGGGGAAAATGCAAGAGTCGGGACGTTTGGACGAAAGAGGCTGTTACAAAGTTTCCGTCGTAGCCTCTAAGCTCTCCGACTTAATTTTTAATTAAATTTGTGTACGTCCTCTATATCTCTCGCTCTTTCACCGACGACTCGAGTAATCGACCGACCGTGGTAACCCATGGACTCTCGAGAGAAACGACGCGAGATAATTTCACCGACACGGCGCCCCGTTTATATTTTAATGAAATTTTTTTAAAAACTCTCGGAATTTCTAATATAATCTCTCACGCGCGGTATGTTGTTGTTTCTGTTAGTTATTTATGATCATGAAAATACGTTTTCGTAAGAGAGTCTTCTTTCACTCCGACATCGGCTTAACATCGTAATTACATTCCTTAAATCTTAATCATCAGGTTTATGAATTTTGTTGTGGAATACCATGCTCTGTGGGGTTGATGATAATAAATCGCGCAACACGAAAAAAAAAATAAAACAAGAGATAAACTAGTATCATCTCGAATTCGTGAATAAAAAATCTTTAAATCGACACATTTTAAAATTCTCTTATTATATAATTATATGTAATTGTAAATATAATATTTATAAATAATAAATTTTAAATTATAACTTATAAATATCTTTGCGAGTCAATAAATAATGTTAAAATACAGAAGAAATACATTTAACGAACTATATCTTCTTTGTGATCAATATAGAAGATTTAATTAATAAATTATACATATATGTATATGTTCTTAATTTTATATATGTTATTCTTGAAAACGTACAAAAATAAAATCTACGTTTGCTTCTAAGCAACTCGTTGGGTAATATCAGAGAGCTAAGTTTTGAGCGGTTCGAAAAAAAAAGAAATGTAAAAAGAAAATTATCTTACGCGTGGGAAGATAATACCATTTTCTCTAGCCGGAATGCAGAATCTATCATTCTATTCGGTTGCCTAAGAAAATGCGATTTATCTTGGCTATTGAGAGCTGCGAGCAGGCTCGCAATTTATCTTCATTAAAATTGCTCGACTAAGTTTGTTTACTTACCGCATATGCGAGACGTCAAAATATGACTGTGATTAATTTCCTTGTTATTTCACGCAGCGCTTCTGTATACTTCCGGTGTGTGTATGATGCACGATGAAATTACATGCGAAGGAAGTTTCGTAACAATGTGAACAAATTTGTCGCTAGATCCGATTCGTCATTGAGGTTGATTTTTACCATATTATATATTTCGCGGATCTCTAGCCCAGGTCGGCAGAAAGTGCTCAAATATGAACAGTTTTCTTGAAAAGCCGCGTACAATTGATGCTAATTTGAATAAAAGTAATATTACCTTCTGATATTAAATTGAAATTAGAGAAATATTTTGAAATATTTGTTCTTATTCGCATTTAACGGATATTGTATTTAAAATTCATATGTTTGTTTCTGCATTCGATATCTTTGTTTGCCACTTTAAACAATGATCTCTCAAATCGGCTTAACAGAGCGATATTACTTCCGGCGTCGATTTTATCATACATTTGGAACGTCTCTTGAAAATGTCGGTGCAATTTAATATGGTTTCCGCTGGAAAGTTTCGAGTGTGGAATTCCTGATGGAATCCTAAATCCGATTTCATTCGCGTTTCTCCACTCGGTATGCAAATGAATATACGAAAAAAGAAGAAGAGGTAGTTGTTTCGCAATTTTTCATACGTTTCGAAAAGTACTGAATGAAAATGAATTGTCGTATCAATATTTACGAAGAACAATATTATGGCAAATATGCGTTGAACAATTTATATAAAATAAATAACCATTAATGTCGAAAGTTAATTAATGTAATAGAATAATTTATTTCCTTGTAACTTTAATTCCTTTTCTCTAAATAAAAGAATTTTTTAAATTATAGAATATTTTTTTATTTAAGAATTTTTATTCTTCATTTCAATTTCCCACAAGTTGGGGACAATTTTCGGGATAAGTTGATGAAGATTTTATTCAAAAATTGTGAAAAGTTTTTTCACGATCTTTCACTGCAGAAGTATTTGAAATGGATTGCTATTACGTCCCAATTTGCGTTAATTTGCTGCAAATCGCCGAGGAATGAATCTTCTCACGATAATTCAATAAGAATTACACAATGCCATTACTATCCTCTTGCAATCTTTTCGAAGTGAATAAAGAAGGATTTTTCATCATTGAATTATTTCAATCGGATCGCTATTATGTCGTAATGACGTTAATTTACGATAGATCGCCGGGCAATGAATTCTCGCAATAATTTAACGAAGACAATATTTCACCGGCGCTGGTGCGATTAATTACGGCGAAACAGCAACGATTTATTCTCGCCATTGCGCCGCGCGCGATTCCTTAGAAAATGCGCCGAACTGTTACTCACTGTCAAGCTACCCTCGAAGACTGCGTAAGTCAGGCTTAAGTGCTATCTAATCCGGCCTGAGGACTAACATTTTCCCCGTGATTCCCGCAATGCAGTATACCAAAAACATTATGAGTTATTCGTATGTACAAAAAACTGCACGAACAATCCCAAAGATCATACAATTCAAAAATTCACGACGTCATGTCCTTTTGCCGATGTTGTTAATTTGTACATCCGTGATGATGCACACTCGGAATGCATATCTAATTAAAAACCGATCAATCAAGTAAAGTTTGAGAGTGATCTAATTTATTTGTCAAACCTTGAAGAATTTTTATTTAAATTGAGCCGTAATTTTGTTGACATTTTCTTTATAATGAAGAAATATGCATATTTACATATTTAGTGGAAAAACAGCGGATAATAGAGTTAGATAAAAATTCTTCAAGGTTTGACAAATAAATTAGATCACTCTTAAACTTTAATTGATTGATCGATTTTTTAAAATTAGATATGGATTCCGATTGTGTAGTAAATACAGCAGTAAAAATGGCATAAAGCGCCCACTCTCTCTTCTCAGAAGAATATTGTTTACACCACGTAGACATAAGTGCAGTATTTTAAGTCTAATTATCTCAAATTTACTGAGGACGTTGTGTAAAAATTTATTGAGCCATTATGCTGTAGTATCATAATAACGAACAAGAATTTAAATTTATTAATGTAATTTTTTAAATTTTAGCTAGTCAGTACTGCTTTTTCGTGGCAAATGCTAGTAAAACTCGCCATATAATAATGTTTTACAGAATTACATCAATCTATTTTTTTTATATGATGTCTTTCGAAGGTGTGATAATCACAAAAAGTGAACGATGGGCCATGATTATCGCAAACGCAACCCGCATATCCGCCATGCGACATGGACACCGTTACGATCCACGTACGTGCAAAGTCACGACCATTTATCGTTAGTCGAGCTTAAAGATGCTTAAACCAACCAGTCGTTCGTTAAGAAAACGATGCATCTGCGTGTTAACTAACAAATAGAATAAAATTAAATTTCAGAAATATAAATTCGCGAAAATAACCATGAAATAAAGTAATACGTACATTAAATATATATCAAGGTATATCGATCCATATTTTATGCAACATACAATATATATATGATATAAAAAATATAATTTCCTAATCCTAATATGTACTTGAAATTGTTGAAATTGCTTTCGCACGCAATATTTTCAGAGAAGAGAGCGGAAGTGAATTTTGTAACAAATTATAATTCACAAAAATTTTTAATAAATTTATTTGCGCGGACTGGAAGCATGTCGAATGTGATACGATCTGTGTGTATGTGTACATATGTGTGCGCGCGTGTACTTACAAATTAACGCAGCTTTAATTGTCCCAAATGGCTCGGACACGGTCGCGCTCGGCCACAATTTTGAAATTCAAATTGTGCTTCCTCCCCCCGTTCTCTTTCTCTCTCTCTCTCTGTCTCTCTGTTTCCTAGAACTATGCCTCGGCTTGGGATTAAAGCGGAGTCAGCCACCGAATACTTCACTTTTGCATAATTAGTGCCGCTGAATATTTATCAAATCGAGAGGATCGGCAGCGAAGTCGCGACTTCGTTTGCAGTAAGCCCGGCCGATCGACTGCACCGCGGATCAGGAAATTAGATTCATGGCGTACTTCCCTTTGGCCCGAACAAAATCAATTTCTCGATACAGGATAAGAGCTCGGAAATATGTCGGAGAGGGAGAAGGGTTTCCATCTCGAGAGTGGTGCTAATCTCGCGAGTTTTCTCGGAATTCCATACTTCTCGTTTTACGATTGAATTTTTGCTCATAAACTAAATTTGACACAAGAAAATATACAGATAACAAAATAATACTTATCCTTCTCATAACATGGAGAAGGATAGTAATTTATAGTGACAGCAATAATGTTGTAGTAATTAATAATAGAAATTGCGCGAATAATATTTAATTTTGCATCTATAGAGAACAACCAATTGGATATATTGAAATGAATATTAGATGGACATAATATACTTCCATATTTATTATTAGAGTATAAGGTAATAGCTATTCAGTTTCATCAATTTCTCGACTGTCATTCTGTATAAATTATGTAAATATTAATTTTGAATATACATTGTACATCTAGACAGATAATAGATCTAAATGGTAGATTTAAATGTAACAACGTCCAGACATAATATTCGTCCCAGTCATCGTCTAACATTAGTTTCATAAAATAGAAGAGCAACGGACGTTTCTCCGTGAATGTCTACCGGAAGAGGGGCAAGATTATCGAGGAGAACGACTCTCGCGGACAATTAGTCGCACCTGTCGCCGACCGTCGCGGCTTCGGGCACTTTCACGATACAGAAATCCGCCCATTAATATCGCTCTGGATAGAACTGTCGGAAACACCGGCGTGCGTCCGCACAGGATAGACTCTTATTATTGTAACTGTACATATACAATCATTAACAGCGACCGTCCGGTCATCGATACTAAGGAAATCCTCTTCGTCCTTAATTACGCGATCGAGTTTTTTTCGTGTTGGCGAGATTATGGGAACAGACGGTGAGACGACTGTCAGTTCTGGCTAAAAATCTCGAACGAACGAACTGTCGTTAATGAAATCTTGAATTCTGAAACTTGTTGCTTTTGTCGCACTCTTTTACTATACTTTATTAAAGATGATTTCTCACGAATGACGATAATTGAGTAATTAACCCTTACAATATAATGTGGAAAAATCGTATTTTATACAAACATAGGTATTTCGACATGGTTTAACCACGCTTTCTCATCTATTTAAAGTGATTTAAAAAATGTAAAAATTCATGAACAATAATTCCAAATTTTTAGAATGATGTCTTAATTTTGGAAAAGAATAATACACAGTATAACAAGGGAACCTTCGTCGAAGTTTCGAAAAACTTCCACGGATAGAAATTGATCGGACACGAAATACCCATGTTTGTGGTGTAAGAGTCAATTTCTATTTGTAAAATTATGACATTTCGTTATTCCATAAATTTCATCGAATGATGCCTCTCGCGAGGCATGAACTCGAGCGATATCGCAGAAAATATCGCCCGCATACAGTTTTAGTGCAAAAAAATGGAGAGAAATTACTTTTCCAGCGATGAAAGTAACGAAGGCAACACTGAAATACTGAAATGCGACGAGAACAACGGGGAATATTCCAAGAATTTAAATATACGAACGTACGGCTGGAGATACAGAAGGGCCGCGATGACGGCGCGCGCCCTTTCGCATTCTCACAAACGTGGCAGCGCACAACTTGCAGACGCAATTCTGTCGGATGAATAAATAAGCGAATAAATAAGTTCCTCTGCGGAAGTAAATATAGAAATAAATCGAGCTTGTCACTAGACTTAGAAGCGATTGTCCAACGGGGGACAATCCGTCTCAGACATGATCTAAATTTATCACGGTCTTAATTTACCGCAGAAAAGTGCATCGCGAACAATAAATGTTAATAAACATTTAATCGATCGATTCTCCACACTTTCCTGCAATCTTTACGTATTACGCGATAAAATAATTTATTTATTTTTTTTTTACTGAGAACGCTGAAAGATCTTGATATCATATCTTCGTAATGAGATTTATCAACACTCGGTTGAAAGCAATTATCCTTTGATGGCGCTTTTATGACGTCTTGTACGCTTGAGAGATCTTACAGAGTCGTTTGTCTCTTTTTTCCTCGGCCAAAACCACGCTTCGTTCGCGTCCGTTTGCAATTCTAATCTAAAGAGCGTAATTGCACAGCGTCCGCTCCGATCAATGCGACGTGTCGTAAATAACGCACAACTTCCCCTCTAGTGAAACGCCATTAGATCGCTCGACATTTATATCTTTTAGGTCAACATCGCCTTTCTCGAGATGAATTTTCCTTCCCCAATTCCTCCTTTCCGTTTCCCCGTGAAATTGTTCGCCGTAGTCGCGCGCCGCCACCTGCGTCTCTTTATCGTCGCGCACTGTATTCCGCGTCCTCCGTCCAACCCCCGCTTTATCGCATCCCCTTTTACTCATCGCTGACGGCATAAAGAAATATCTGAAATACCCGGAATACACTTCCGCCGAGACGCCTTTCGTCGAGAGACCGGGAGAAGCAAAACCGTTTATATCCCGTCGCGTTTGGCGAACGCTACTCCGAGGGGGGTCCTCCTTGTAACGCTCTTTATTTTTCCGCTGTGTCTTCCGTGTATGCTGGTCGATGGCAGTGCAGGAGATTCGATCAAGCGTGAAGTTTATTCAGGCAATAATAATCGACGACGGGAGATGCGGCTTTGAGAGCGTTAGCCTTTGCCTTTCCTCTTCGTTCTTTGAGAAAGAGCCTGTTAGTTACGCCGGTCTCGTAATCATTCTCGAATAATCGGACGCGACGAGATGACGTTGGGTTCCAGTTAGATTCCTCACATGCTTTCCGCGCTCTTTCGCTTCCGTCTTTCTCCACAGGAAGTATACGCGGAGTGCAATTCGATAAATTTAATAATTACGAATTATTTGTGCTGTTTAGAATCAACGGTAATAAAAAAAACACACAGATAAAGCTGATACTCTTATAAAAAGTTGAATTGTAGAAATTAGAATTTCTAGAAAATTGATTTTAATCTTAATTAATAAAATGATTTAATAACTTAATTTAATATTAATTAAAAATTAATAAATTGAATTTTGTAGAAATTATTGTATTTTATAAAAATAATTGTAAATTAGAAAATAAAGTCGTCTTCGTTAATCACTCTTGGCTTTGTCCTAATATTCTCAACTACGAATCTTAGCTCGAGAAAATGAAAACGACGAGCGGATACCAGGAAATATGAGGAAAATTCGCCCAAGTTCTCTACGTATGACCTACTTCGTCGTGGCATTCGAGTAATCGTGATGACAGGATAAGACGCGAAACTTTTAATTGTACCAGACGACTTGGCAAACGTCCCCGGATTCCTGCAACCTGCGCGCCCTCCCTTTTTCATCAATCCTTGCACCACCTCTTGTCAAACCAGCGGCAATTTGTACGCGGCTGCTTCCTCGTCCCTTCCGCAGGAGATCAAGACTTCCTTCGGCTTTTAAACAAGTCTGTTATAGTAACTTTGCAGGAAAGTTTCTTTAAAATACGCTGGAGAGCGGATTATTTGCTACAACCTCGAGTTGAGAGCGTGGAGCAACTTTGATAGCTTGTAGTAGGTCGAACTAATCAGTATTCATAAATTAAGGGGCGCGCCCATATAAATTGAGAGAGGGAAGTAATTAAAGTCTCGTACCGATTAAATATTTGAAACTTGATTAACAATAGAGGAAAATTTCAAGGATTTATTGGGTTTTCAGTCGCAAATACGCGCCGACTCCCCTTCAGTACTACAACTTATTAAAGAAGCTCTACGCTTTCATTCGAGAAAGCTTTATGTCAGCCTACCGTTTCTGCTTCATGAAAATTAAAGGAATTTATAAGTTTCAAAATGTGTTTAACATCTTACTTATAAAATGTGCTTACGTATAAAATAATTATCAAAATAAAACTTATATTCTACTCAACATTCAAACGATTGATTATAACATTCATATAGTTGGAAACTTTCTAAGAAATTAAAATTATTAATTGAAATTATTAATTAAAATTGTTCTCGAGAGAAGAAAATCTAAAATTCTTCTTAATGAGACTCGTCGAAATATATCGAATTAATTTTATTTATTATTCTGTTTTGAAAAGATTTTCTTTCTTTGCCAATATATTGCGATATTTATCCCATGTCGTTTTGTCCTCAGGTAACGGGGCTTTTAACCGAGCAATGCTCATGAACGTCGGTTATGTAGAGGCTCTAAAAGAAAGAACCTTCGACTGTTTCATCTTTCATGACGTTGACTTGCTTCCGGAGGATGATAGAAATCTGTATACTTGTCCCGAACAGCCAAGACACATGTCAGTTGCGGTGGACAAATTCAAGTACAGGTAAAAACGCGATTCTTTCGCATTTACACGAGAAGTAGATTCTAAATAAATACAGAAAATATAAAACGTATGTATAATTCAATAATTTTGAAATATAAATGTAAAAAAAAAGAACGAATAAACTGAATCTTAATATAACTTATAATTAAATATATCGTTCTCAGCATTTTGTAAATCTCTAGTTTATTTTTTCTTTTCTTATTGAAAACTTATTGAATGTCTCTCATCTTCAGGCTACCCTACGCCGATCTCTTCGGCGGCGTGTCCGCGATGTCGCGCGAACACTTCCAGTTGGTCAACGGCTTCAGCAATGTTTTCTGGGGCTGGGGTGGTGAGGATGACGATATGGCGAATCGCATCAAGGCCCATGGTCTGCATATTTCGCGATATCCGGCGAACGTCGCGCGCTACAAGATGCTCACGCACAAAAAGGAGAAGGCTAATCCGAAGAGGTGAGGTGAAAAAATTGCTTTTTATTCAGGATAATTAGTTTCCTGAAAACTCTCTTCGGATTATAGTAGTTGAATGCTTAATTTTTAATGACAGGTACGAGTTCCTGAAGACAGGCAAGAAAAGATTCTCCACTGATGGATTGGCTAATCTGCAGTACGAGTTGAGCGACAAGCGGAAGCCAAAGCTGTATACGTGGCTTTTAGTGAGACTGACACCACCGCAGCCCAGCTGATGGCTACCATGGCTCGGCTGAAGACTCCTGCACGCCAAGCTTATCCCTAGCGAGGTCAATGCGATTGTGTTGCGAAATCGCGACCCTGGGGTTCGCCGCTCGTTAAAGAAGCAAGAATAAAGACGAGAAACTTCCGCGAGAGAAACGTAAAGTTATTCTCTGAATACATTTCTCCTAGAAATGCTGGAATTCCGATTCATCGACGAAGAGACGAGATCTTAAATGCGCACGCCATTTTTATCCCTAATTGATCTGCTGCGGATACTTCTGACTATTCAATAAATAATTGTATTACAGAGTGATATTGACTCGTTGAAAAGAAATGAACAGTTCGAATGAGAATAATGAACAATTAGAAACAGAATAATGAGAAACGCTTTATAATATCATTCTCAATTAAATCTGTATACCGATACGGCCTTTCTATATTTGAAATTGTCAATTGATTCTGTTACTCTTCCGTTTGCCATTTTGCCAAAGATTGTTCTTAATATCTTCCTTTTTTCCGATTAAAAAATTAGTAAAACCGAAAGACTAAATTTCTCAATATAGCATCAAATATATTTACATACCATGTTATTCGAGAAAAGTTCTGAAGATGAAAAATTATTGGGAGTTCGGCGCACTGAAGATGCACAGGATCAATGATGGAACGCGTTAGTGGTAGGGATAAGGAAGGAAAAGATGCTTCCACGTTGGGGGTTTTTCGAGTATTTCGTCGCTGCGTAAGGATCTCGTCTTCAGTTTTCCCCTCCTCTCACGGAGATGTTGTTACGTGATATATTTTTATTCCTCATATTTTTTTATCGCGATGATAGGTTAAAGAGCAAATAGAAAATAGCATACGAGCTGACGTGCCAAAGGAGAATATGTGTATGTGTGTACGTGCGTGCGTGTGCTGTACGGAAGAAAGGAAGAAGAAAAAGCAGGAAGAGAACATCCAGGAGAACGAAGAAGCTTCAAAATCCTTCTTAGAGCCGAGCTACGGTATTATTATATGCGCAAAGCAAGCTGTCGTAGCTCGAAGGGACTTTAGAGAGCTTCCGCTTTTACAGCTTATACATCGTAACCACCAAGAAATGATTACCGTGCATGATAAAGCCTCGTTGAACAAAAAGGAATAATCGGGAAAATCTGAGAAGTCGTACAATAACTTGTTAATAAGTCAGCCATTAACTATTTTAGATTTTAACGATTCGAGAGTTAACTTTCGACCCTCCTGCTAACGAGGAACCATTATACGGTGCTAAAAATAGAGACTGGATTAGGGTGGGTAATGAAGAGAAAGACGGATAATATTGCGGGTAAAGTTTCGTGTAGGATTATTTATACGAAATATAATACGAGTGGTTTCGAATCGCTTTTCAAGGTTGCATATCGCTTACACCTTGATCCTGAATGTACTCTAAGTTCATAACTCGAGCTCTCGTAGCGAATCGGAGCTTATTTTTTTACGGGTCTATAAATTATCGGTTGGCTTCGTTGCGAGGGATTGATTGGGATTGATTTTTCGATCAATATCAACATGAGCGGTTGTGTGAAATGAAGAAACGGTACTTAATTGTTGTTTGTTATTTGGTGAACGAGTATCGAGTGTACGTACGTGTTTGCGTTTGTCCGCGTATATTTAAGTACGAGAGAAAAATTGTGCGCTTTGATATGAAAGATTCTTCTATATATTTATTTCATGTTTGCAAAACAAGAACTGCAAGCTCCTTCCATATAGATGATTTCCAAATATTAATTGCATTAATATCAATTAAAATTGGAAAAATTTTTTCTTCAAGAAGAGACAGTTTCTAACTGATATTAGAAACTAAGATTAAGTTTAATTTTAGTTTAACTATTGCTATATTTCTTTAGAAAACTAAAACTAAAAAGAATTACTAAAACAAAATTGAATTTAAGAGAAGTAGGTAAAAAACCTTAATAAAATGAAAAAAAGAAAACGAGAAAAGAAACTTTTAATTAACACATTAACACAGTAACTGACTTGCTTTTGAGAATCGGTTCTCAATTGTACAATTATTTGCATAATACACCTACTTAATCGAAAAATCCATTTGAATATATATATATATATGTATGTATATGTATATGCGAGGGAGAAAATTTATATGCGGACCGATAGCAAGTGCAGTCAAGATTTAGGATACATTAACATATCACGTCTTGTCATAGACACACGTGTGAACTTCACTGTGCTGTGGACGAGCATACTTAAGCGTTATTAGGCGCAAGCGAGAGCACGGGCTGTGAATATTGCGTCTTCTTGCGGGTGAACGAATTACGAGGAAGAGCAGGACAGTATCGAATCAGACTTGTGGCGACGACAAACAACACAATTAACATTCTTTCCTTCCGCATCGCGCAATTAGCAGCCGATCCACCTTACCTCTTTTATTTCACTCTCTGAACTCCTCCAGCTTTTTCTGGCTTATCACTTTGCGTTTTTTGAAAAACAATCTTTCACTAAATACTAATAATATCAGCCATTCCTTTAATAGCAATTCTATATTGTTATTTATTTATTTCTTTATTTATTTATTAACAAAGAGGCTAAAATTCGATTAAAAAGTCTCGACAAACTTGTTACTTGATTAATTTTTACTATTTGCTTTTCTATGAGTGAAGGAATTACAAACGCGTGATAAGCGCCATAGTTTACTTGATGAAGGAATTAGCTAATATTCACATTGTACAAGGTGACACGAAGATTCCGATTGAGAAATATCTCAGATATGTAGAAAATGTATTGGGTGTATATGTGTTTGGCGCGTTCTTCCTATTACCGTTTCTGTGATTGAACATTCCAATGTCATTATTTGATCTGAACGTAGATTATCTTCATATCTTTTTTATTGTCATGTTTACATTTGACTTGATCTCCTCACGCAAGACTTAAGTTGTATAAGTACGCTATCACATTCATGTGATTAAATATATCAATTTTTCCAGTTAGAGAAGTAAAATGCGAACAAGAAAAATTTCTCCTCTTCATAGAAAATAAAATTGTAATAAAAGTACGTTTCACAATTTCAACATATATAAATAACGAACAAAAAGAAACCATTTAACAATTATTATGTCTTTTCTAAAAATGTATTTGTTTAATTTTAACATTTACCTGTTTAATACGTTTAATGCAGAAATTGTACGAAAATTCTACAAACCTAGGATAGAAATCATAATGAGTTTATGTTTAGAGGAAACAAATAATTCAGAGTAAAATAATCTCAGAAGCATAATTTTACAACGTGCAGATTACTAAAGATCTGAGGAAGACAACTTGAAGTTTGTTTAACTAAAGATGTAACTTTGTGAAGAGATGTAAGAATCGTCTCTAATATAATATTTTTCGTGAATTACTAATTAATTTATTGTAAATTGAGCGCAAAGTGGAGCGAACGTGTAAGGAAAGAAACAGTAAGGGATAATATTTCAGTATAGCTTTTAAGAGAAACCGTTGTATCATATTTACCGTTATCGAATAATCGGAAATATCTATAAGTCAAGATAAAAATGAAAGAAAATATTCAACGTGCGCCGCAAAAGTATAAGTTACAGTTTCCAAGAGAAAGCTAAATTATATCAACACACATTAACCGTAATCAAAACAACAAACTCTATTATTAATAACTACGATAACATGTAAATTTTTCATTTCTTCCGCTAAATTCTTTTATCTATAATTGAAAATATTCTATTTTTATATCCACTGCACTGAACGTATTCAATTAAATTGTAACAAGAAATAAATTTGAAAATAAAATTAATTTTAAAAATTTATTACGACTGTTAAATAATTGTATGAGAACCGGATCCTGTCATTATTTGAGAGATTTTCTGACTTATACTTACATTTTTCCGGAGCACGCTGTATACAAAGTGTGTCGTGTGATGAAACGATCCAGTCGCGATGTTAAAGTGTAATATAAAAGATATTTTATTTCCCGGAATATTGCGTGTAATTAAATTAAGCTTTCTCCCTTTAAAAAGTGATTGAGTTCATTTACATGGGACATTTCCCGTATCATGACAGATAAATTTGGTGCGCTCGATTGCCGTACGAGAATCTCGCAAGATATAGTTATCCTATTCCTTGCAGTTTTGAAACTTGGAGAGCTTCCGTCGACGAGACAAGACTTTTATACGTACGTAATATTATATATCATGCACATGGATTTTTGCACACACGGAGTGTAATTTAGGAGATTTATTTATATACCAAAAAAGAGGGATTATTTCGCGGTGTTATGTAGTTTTACGATCAATTTATTATTACTACGTAGCTATTGTTGCGCTAGGCTGATAAGAAATCATGAAGCGTGGAGTGCAATTATTTTTTAATATCCCCGTCATTATCGCGAAGTGCGGTTCTCGTGCGGTGTGTGTGATTAACATTAAACATTAATCTCAGAAAAAACGAGATTGCGGTTAAACAAGCACCTCGTAAATGAAAAAAATAATAGCTCGTATTTATATGAGAAGGTAGAGAGACAACGAGGCACCCAGGCGTAATATATTTTTTTTTACGATGTGTAATGTATTATATATTATGTACGCGATATATTCCGTTGCTAATTAGAAAGCGTCAGGGAGTTTTCGGTGTATACACGAGGACTTTTCACATCGTTAATGTTGAACTGCCAAATGCCGAGATGAGAAGATATTCTGCGAATATTCCGAGAAAGGGGTAGACGACGTAAATAATTAGTTGAGTTTTCTAAAAGTTTCTTACTATAACGAGAGATAAGTTGAATTTAAACTTGTGTGTGTGTGTGTGTGTGTGTGTGTGTGTGTGTGTGTGTGTGTGTGTGTGTGGTGTGTGTGTGTGTGTGTGTGTGTGTGTGTGTGTGTGTATATATATTCGACGGAATATACCGGAACTTCTCGGAATACTTTCCGAGCTTTTAGGATTGCAACATGCAGAATCGTCATAATATATATTTCAGGAATTTACATAATACTTTCAAATATCTTCCGATACATTCCTACAATATATTACAATACATAATACATAAAAATTATCAGAATATTCTGAAAATATTTTGCTACCCATCTCAGATAAGAATATCTTCTCGACAATGTGCTTATCTCGCATCATCTGATTTCATTGGTATCTCTTAAGAACAACTAAAGTTAACCGAGAAAAGAATCTACCGGTAAAAAAACAGCAACCGGTACCTAATTTTCATAAAAGTCTAGGAAAATCAGGAGGAAAGAGTTACAAAAATCGATGACGATATCTATATAAATCGGCCAAGAGAAAATTACTTAAAATACGTAAAATTAAAAATAATATCCACATAAATTAGGAAGAACTCGTGTACGTAATATTTGCTTCTTTTCGATTTACCAGAATGTCTGGGAGATTATTCTTTTTCACAAGTTACATTTGTGATGTACTAAAACAATAAATTTTTGTTAAACACATTTTTCTTTCTTCATCTTTTACATTATGTCACTTTGTTCTTTTTCACCAAATGATTCTGCTCCGATAATTTCTATTTATTTAGTCTGTGACGATAGTCGTCAATCAAATAAAGTCTATCAACATAATTGTTTACGAATATAAAATAAAATCACTTTTAAAATTAATTACGAAGTATAATAAATCGGCATTCGGATTCGTTTTAAGAATCGCGAAAACAGGAGGATTTTTTTCCCACTCAGGGATAAATTATCATACACACATATCAGATATACATATGTATATTTGATTTACTGCTTACGAACTACGAACATTTAGCGCAAAAATGTATATAACGTTCTCGTGATAATACGATGCAGACGTGCGATGATAGTGTGCGATTAGTGTACAACTACGTAAAATTATCGTTATTTCGAGATGATTTATCAACGTATAATTCGTCCGAAATTTATGTCGCCACAGGTCTATACGTACGTAATAAAATAACATAATTAAAAATATCTTTTAACTCCTTTTTGACCATAAATATGTCTTGACAAAAATCAGGCATCTAAGTTTTTAAATATAAATGAATTATCGATGAGTAATCTCATGCAAAAATTTTAAAATTTTAACTATGAAAATAAATCTCTTCGCCAGTGATTAACGATCCAAAAAGAAGGGAATTATTTGACGGCAAACTTGCTATATGATATATTTATTTACGTTCACGATGTTTCGACCATTGGTTCTGGTTCTTTTTAAGTGGTAAAATACATTTCTTCTCAACATTTTTTCTAATGTAACGTTGTTGAGAAAAAATATATTTTACCACTTGAAAAAGACCAGAACCAATCGTCAAAACGTCGTGAACGTAAATAAAGATATCATAGCCAGTTTGCCGTCGAATAATACCCTTCTTTTTAAGATTTTAATATTTATATAAAAAACTCATTTCGAAAAATATTCTATATTATAAAACTTATAAAAATTTCCATGTAAAAGTAAGCAAAATATTCATCTACAAAATTCAGTTTCCTTTATATTAAAAAAAAATAAAAACTTTTTCGAGAATTTTGGTCAAAAAGATATTAACATATGAAAGAAAAGCATATCGATCGTTTCATGCATTGTCTCGCGATGAATTCTGCAAACCTACGAAAATTCTACAAAACCACCAGAGGGTAACTACTTTAGAATCGATATAATGATCCGATAATCTAAAACCGCCGCCTCTTCGGTAATATAATATTGACTAATGGACAATAAGTTATCATATAATGTATTACACCTGCTATCTTTTTCAAAATTGAACGCAGATAATTATGCACAAATACGATATCTAAAACCAGAATACAATATTATATTTACTGCTTAACAATTGATAAATTAAATATCAATATAGTTAACATTAAATCATGTTAACGTTTCTCGATTATTAGCGGCATTATTATGTCCTATCAACTACTACGCGCACGTATTTATTCATAACGTATACATTAACACATTAATATTTAATATATAATACGTAATATTGCGACATTTCGACAGCAATCACTCACCGCGATATTATCAATGAAATCTTTATTGGCGTAATAAAGCCATTGGCAAATGATCCCTTCGGAATATAAAAATTCTTTTCGGGAATATTAAATTTTTTGTTTTCCACATGTAACGTATGAGCTAATTGCAAATTGCACCCAATGTGAATCATATGAAGAATATAATGCGGTTTTCTCAATATTTAAATGTTTACGTTAAACGACTTCTTTGCGAGAAACTTCAACAAATTTCAACTAAGAAATAGTCCAGCTATTCAATTAAGAGAGCTCGACTATCAACAATTACATAAAGGATCATCTCTATCCAACACCATAACAAGGAATCGATCTACGAAACCTGGCGTTTTTTCTTCATTCTCTTTTTTTTTATCATAGTATGTTTTCAACAAAAATAAAAAATATTAACTCTGGAATACGCAATTTTATGTGATCAGAATTCACTCGAAAATTGCTGTAAAATAATTTAGTCGCGCAATGCACCGCGTAAAATATTTGAATCATATACAGGATTAAATGTGGCAGCAATATTTTCCGATTTGGACGGGATACATTTTTAGCATAAGGCTCGCGAGATTTTACTTACTAAAATTGTACATTTCGGCTCATTGTACAATTGAAAATCTTGATGCAAAAATCAATATTAAGTCTGCAACTATTCGACGAAAAATTTATATAAGAGATTTATGATAACATTATATTCAAATTACATATAAAACAAAATAAAATAATCTATAAAGAATATCAGTTCTATATATATATATATATACATAGTAATTTTTAGAAACTCTTCTTGCTTGTTTTGATAGATACTCAGTTATTAATTATAATTTATTAAGAAAGATGGAATTTATGAATTATGTTGAATTAATGTCAGAAACATCTGGTTTATTTAATAGAGATCCTTGGTCACATCGAGACATTCAATTATTCAATAAACCTTGAATCAAAAAATGATCTAAATCCTTAATGGATTCTTTAAAAAACGCGAGTTGCACGACACTAATTTTTTAGTATAATTTCCAGAGTTAACACCATTAAAAACGATAAAAAACGAGTGTCTTGACACTCACACTCTCGTATAATAATAATGTTTGTGCGATATGTAAAGTAATTGGCACAGGTATATGTATATTATACAAAATCCATTAGAAATTGATCCCACTCCGATTACCACGATCTCTCTGGTGCGGGTTAGTCTTCTTTAAAAAGAAACCACCATTGTCATCGTTATGTCATCGTATTGATAGCAATCACCCGCAATCTTTCCTACGTCCCTTTAACGAATATAAGAAACCTCGTCGGACTTATAATGTAGTCTCATTAAGATCACACAAAACTAGACACCGCTGCATCGGCATCCACGCTGTCTCTCTTCAGCGTTTGATAAAAATATGAATAATCGGCGAAGATCGATTCGGCCTTTCCGAATTTTATTTCTCGCGAGCGGAAGCTGCTGGGACAGTTTGGCGAGAATTCTAATGATTGCCGTTGGCCTTTTTGGAGTGGCCATTGTCTGAGAGGTGTTTCCAGAGGCCCGTAATCAACGGCACGTCCCTGAAGCTGTCGGCCGTCGGCTATCCTGCCTGCTACGAACACTTCAGATTGACCGACCTGGACTCGCCCCAGGCGTTTTGAACCTTGAAACCGGCGCTCGGCCGAGGCACCACATGGTGCGCCGGGGTAGACGCCGTCGTGTGCCTAAGCGTTGTCATAGGAATACTATTGTTACTTGTCACACTCTTTTTCTGGCTCTTCTTCACATCCGAATCTTCCTCGAAACAAACCTGAAAGGAAGCGAACGGCTGACGTTACTTGACGAATTTTTATCTTTTCTTCTATACATTTGAGTGCAAGAAATTACAGATTAAAAGTAAATTCAATTGTTTTTTTTTTTCAGACTGTTCTCTCAAGTATAAAATTATTTGGAATTTTTTAATTCCTTTGGAAAAAATAGAAATGATTAATAAATAAATATAAAATACTTTTTAAGATTTGTAAAGAATATATGTAATTAATATATAAATGTGTAATTAATATATAAATGTGCAGTCACATTTAGTGTCACTAGCACTCACAAATCTCTATCGACTATCAATTAACATAATGTGTAGTTTCGTGTCACTCAACAATCGCGGGGACGTGAGTATTGCGCCAGGACTCTCTCGTAAACAAAAATCCTCACGCGTTAGATTAAACGGCGAGCTTGCAATTTTTAAGTAGGGCACAAGTGAAATTACATTATTCCTTTTTACGCTGTTGGTCACAGCTCACTGATATATCAAAATGTATCTTGGTATCTGTATCGAGATATATCCATGCACAGGGAAGCATCTCAAAACTCTATATGAGCGGAGACCGTCTACTATAACAACAATTTACATATTGATAATCGGAAAGCTGTTCCCATTATCGAAAAAGAAGAGTAAACTGTAATACCAGCTCGCACCCCACGCCAGCCCACAAACACTCGCGCTTTATCCTAATGCGTGAGGATTTTTGACTGTGAGAAAGTCTAGTGTGCGGTAGCCGCGCCGCGGCAACACGTGGTATTCGCGCCACTGACAAGCGTTATCGCGGCGCGAGAGAAATATTAATTCTATTATATATAATAGAAAATGATATTGCAGGTGCATAATTTAACCACCACACTACAAAATTACAAAAATTTTGAATATTTTAATTAATTATAATTAATATTAATTTAAATAATTATGTGTGTGTGTATGTGCGCGCGTATGTGTATGTGTGTAATATAAAATATGAATATATACTGAAATTCTTTATGTCAACAAAATTTCTTTTAGTGCCAGAACAAAAATTTTTAGAACAAAAATATAAAATATATAACATATTCGTGTTTTAAAGTTATCCTTCTCAGAAAATAGATAAAATTGCTCTGCTATTTCAGATATTTTAATTTTGCAAATGTTTTCCTTCTATACTCTTACGTGCTCTGATGCAATCAATGATGTATATACATAGCAATGCGATGCAGAGTATCCATAGACGAAATGTAGTAAATCGGAAAGGGATCAAACGTCGTCGGATTCTAGTACAGCTTTGCTGATCGGTCGACGATGACGACGACGCGTCAAAGAGAACTCGGCGTTTCATCACTCACCCATGAATTTCCCACTGGTTTGGGATCGTTTGACAAATCAATTAAAAGATTTTTTTGGCTGTCGTTGTGCCGCTGTTGACCGTTCTGCTTATTTTGCTCATTAATCTTGCCGGTAGTACTCTTTGTCTCGCTAGTGCTCTTTTTCTCATTGTTATCTGCAATTAAAGATACAGAATAATTAGATGATACTAGCGGAAACATAATGAGAAATGTATTTATCATTTGTGGACAAATAGGAATTTTGAACAAAAAAATGGATTTGTAAAAGAAATGCCGTTTACACAAAGTTTCATAAAGTATTGAGATACGTAAAGTAAATTATTGTTATTATTTACAGTTTCCGTGTCTATTTGCAGGAATTTTAGAGTTAGCATAAATCTCCTATATAATGAATTACTTGTAATTATACTAAAAATTATATAAATCGTTTTAAAGTTCGTGTTTCGAGAAAAATGATTTGCGAATGGAAAACATAGAGAAGAGGAAGAGAACAGTTTCAAAATTTAAATTAATAAAGAATATTAAAATCTTGTTTTTCATGGAATATCGTGGTAAAAAAGATTGAAAATATGAATTTAATTTTACCGGGTGATATAAGACAAATATTTATTTCTAAAACGAAACACACGTGAATTTCCCTGAAGCTCTGCAGTCAAATATTCGATGCAATATGCAGAAGCGAAACATTTCCATGAAATATCCATAAAATGAAATCCTTAAAAATCGACGATTTAAAAATCAATAAACCAGTTTCGTGATATAAATCGATCAATTATGAAAATACCCGTTCAATCTAACGGGTCTATCTTTTTGATAAAACTTTAATGTTTCAGAAGATAAGAAACACGGTAACAACACACCAATGAAAAATATTGATAAAAAATAAGAGAACTTTAAAACAAAATTATTTAATCTATCTAATTTTCATATCACAAAAATTTATTTAATTATTTAAAAAAAACAAATGTGATATTATAAATAAACACAAAAACTATATGAATTAGAGTTAAATTCACTTTAGGAGTTTAAGTGTGACACGATATAATTCACACTAGATTTCAGGAATTTAGAATTCTATTTATAACTTTATCCGTTATATATTTCCATATATTTTAATACATATATGCTATATTCAGACTCTCTTAAGTACTTTCGTATACATGATGCAAAATTATAGATAGAATTCTGTCCTAAATTTCGACACGAAATATAGGTCATTTGGAATAAATTTTACGATATAAATTTACAATATTGTCTTACTTTTTTTCGATCATAATGCAAGTGATAAAAAATAGCAAACGATTGTAATTGAGATGCCAAAAAGAAAAGCTGCAATATTATCCGCGGGTATATATCGAAATGACACGCTTACACATGTATAACCTGATACAATGTGCATGTCCTGATATTAATGCACAATTTTCTGATTTTCTTGGCCAGTGCTAAAAGGTATCCCGCAATATCCGTACTCTCAGCGGGTTAAGTGCAACGTCCATATAGGCACTGCACTTTACGATCGACGGCAGCCACCTCTTTATACTGTACTTGCCCGAATTCGCTCGAGATTAAAGCAAGTGGCGAACTTTCCAAAGTGCAGAAGTGCGAGGGCCAGCTGCATTTCTAATTACCATGATTTTACGCAACGATACCAACTATTTAATTTTCCCAAATCTGTGGCGTAACTCGCGCGCACGTGACTGTTCGAAAATCTCAATTCTTTCCGTATTAATAATTAAATAATATTTCTTCGAAAATTCTGACTTTGTTTAAATTTCTAATTACATAATCATCTACTCTACTTGGTCCTTGAAGATTTTAACTTTTTTTAAATTTCTAATTACGTTTCAGAAAACTGCTCTGCTAACTGTTGACTTTTTTATAATAAGGATTAAAAAATTGATTATAATTCTGTCTAGACGATCTATAATTCGTGGTGTCTCGAAAAATTCTACAAAGAATAATAATAGACGTTTGACCATTCAAGGTTCAATAAGTAGAATAACATAAAATATAAACAATAGGGCAAGGGAGGCAGTGCTAGTTATTACAAAGACAAATCAACAATACATGACAAATGTTTTGATTTGTAATAAGATCATCGTTAATATAAAAATCATTTTAATTTTCATTGTCCTAGATAAGATATAACACACATTGAGTTTTTTCCTGTTAAATGTGGATGATTTACTTCTCAGCTATACCACTCTAAGCATAACGAGGAGAATTGAAATTACCATTTGATATCACCTGGAAATATTCACTCCAAGGACTATTCTCAGCAGTTTCATCCGTATTGTGTAATTTCTATATAAATTCAGCGTAAAACAAAGAAACGGATTCATATGCGTCTACAATCAAATGTATTACGATAGATCATTATATTTAATTTTTTATTATTTTTTCTGACACTAAAGATGACCTTATTACAGGTTTAAACGTTTGTCGGATAATGTTGATTTATTTTTAAACTATAATAATATATAATTAGCAATCCCTACTTGGTCCATTGCCTTATTGTATATATTTTATGTTGTTCTATAAATAGAGTTTAATTAATATTTCTTATATTTTTTTCGATTTGCTGGTTTCATACATATTAACGGAAGGAACTTCTCTATCATTACGACGAGATGCTCGAGAAAGGTATACCGATACGAAAAATTTCCTTACCGATCCTGTCACCTGTCGAGGGAGGACTCTTATCCTGCGCATGATGGATCCTAGGATCGGACTGTGACAACTGCCATGCCTGATAAGCCGTGTTGAAGGCCTGCGCCACAGTCAGCGTCACTGTCTGTGCCATTTTTCTTTTCGGGCAGAGAAACGCGTGGCACTCCATCGTCTCGTTGAGATTCGTCGCGATGAACGCGAACACATGATCGTGCGTCGCATCCGCTGAGCAATACGAAATTCTAAAGGAATAACGGAACAAATTAGCGTTACTAGAATTATTATTCTTTTCCACTAATTTATCTTCTTTTTTTATGTTAAGGGAGAAAAATTATCTTTCCTCGATAAGAAATGAATCGTTTTCCTTCCATTAGAAGAACAAATGTTATCTATCACATTAGTTATCTTTATACGTCTTAATAATACTGTTCATTACGATGCTGATAACTTTAGATTCTTCCGCGCGTATATCCGGAACAATGCAACTGCGATATGCAAATCCACGCTCATCGCTTGCAGCGGCAGCCGCTTCCGTTTATGTCGCACAACGATATTCGCTCGCCATGTATAATAGTCGAAAATTTGCTAGAGGGCACTTAGGCGAATCCTAAATTCCCTGAGGGAAACGAGAATAATATGCAAAGGGCGGCGTGAGCGAAGTGCACTGCCGGCGGTTACAAAAGAACGGATACAATGAGCTGGCGTTTTATGAGTTCCTTATCAAGGTGGAATTTTCGTCTCTTAGTTTAGATAACAGGCTTGGTTTATTTTAATAAATATTCATGGTCAATTTATGATCAAATCAAGTTATAATTAATATATGTATATATAATTAATATAAATTTACATAGAATAATATATACATAATGTAATAAAATCATATGAATTTCAAAACGTACATATGATACTACACAAACTGATGATAGATGATAAGATGATTTAATACATATAAAGTAATTCGTGCAAAAAACAATCATAAGATGATTTCTGTTTCTTCGTATGAAACTTGATTTTCAAAAGTTGACATTTTTTAAATTTCATCCTCTTTTTTTCCTTTTTCTTGTTTCTTCTCCCTTCTCTTTCTTCATTTCTTTTTTATTTTCCTCATTCAGTCATCTCTTCTTTAATTTCTCGTTCCTTTTCCTCTCTTTTAGTATCACAGAGTTTTTGAGTTACGCCATTACGGGCTAGAACCGATAACGCCATCAGGCCCGAAATAATGCTCTTTAATGCTCTTAATTCCGTGGCTTAATTTTATTCAGCCGCGCGTCTTTGCACGCCGCTTAATTAACTCGCCATTAACGGTGCCGAGCGGCGAGATTAAGAGAATTTATAACCAGCACATCAACCCTCGCTGTGCTTGCCGTTCTTTTTTTTTTATACACCCCATGAAATTTCTCGTTCGCCACTTTAGCATACCTCCAGGCGTATTATGTACCGGAGGAACAAAGTCCATCGCCGGCGGGCTTTCACCGTAACAATGGAAACCACCGCTTAGTATTTCGTCGGCTTTGGTCTAACGAGTCCGCGGGATCATTATCGCGAGGAAAGTTCATTTCAGTCGTCCGTTCGTCCGTTTGTGCCATGTGAAAATTCGGTGAGACTCTTTTCCAGAAAGCGATATGTGCCTGTCGAATTTTTTATCGTATATATCATTCTGCGCCATTATTTTTCACTTTATTATAAGTAACGTATTCCCTGTGTAAGATTATTTAATTTGGCGTTTTACCGAGCATTATATATATATATGAATTAAAAAGTTTTAAAAAGTGTATTTTTAAAAAGTGAAAAAAAAGCACGCTGATCTCTCAGATCGATATTATGAAAAGTTAAAAATCGCACTATATTCTGCACTAATAATTTTTTAATTTTTGATATAAGGTAGCAGAGATTATTATCTCTAATTAAAAAATCCTTGATTGTGGTTAGCTTGAACTTCTTTACTCATTTTTTTTTACAAAAAAAAAAACAAATGTAAAATAACTAATGTAAAATTTTGTCTGAAAATAAATGAAAATGAAAAAAGTATAAACAATGTGTAAAATAAATATACATAAATTTAAATCAGAATATGAAATTAGATCACTCTGTTTTATTCTTAATTTATAATTAAATTTTATATTTAATTTAATTTTATTAACATGTGTACTTGAAATATTATCCAATTTTGATATTAAAATAATATTAAATAATATTAAAATTCTTTTCGACATGAAATCGATTGGAAAATATCGTTTGAGTATTTGCGTTACATAATATGCATGAAAGGGGCTAATGTAATCGTTGTCGCTAAATACTGTGCATATTAATCCTCTCGATCATTAATAAGATTGAAAACATCAAGCAATCTGCAAATCGAACGATAGCCTGATGAAGAGAAATAGGCTTCGTAGATCGGAAATAATCGCGCCTATAATTTCCTGCAACGAAATTGCGGTCGTCACATATCACATCAGTTCGCTGCATCATCATCACGTCGTCATTACGTGGGATTGTTGATGTGCTCTCAACGTACATATAACGAATACAATCCGACAAAATATGCAGCAAACGGTGAGTTCCGCTCGGTGCGATTAAAATTTCAGTCGAGCGAGCGCGTGTTTCGCGAAAAACAATTACTCATTATCGCGTTTCACTCGTCAGAACAAAAATTATTTCCGTCGAAAGAATACGTTATATTCTTTTTTCCATAAAATTTCTAATCTCTTAATTAAATAAATATTATTATGTTGTAGTTTCCAACATATTATTTTTCACATAAATGTTTACAGAAAGTTTTATATATATTTAACTGTAATTTTTAACTTTATATTTTTTTAACATAGCATATTATTTTAATTTAAATTTATAAATTGGTGATAGAGTAAACTGTTAATTGTATTTAATATTAATCTATAATTTAATTGTTAATCTCCTACCTGTATATCGATACCTGAAGTTGATCTTCTTCAGTGGCCAAGTCTGTCATTCTAATTCCTCTCAAGCTTACAGCCAAAGAAACCCTTTGTAATTTTTTTCCGCTTGCTTTTGCCTGTAATAATAATTAAAATAAACAGAAAAAATACGCCAGAGCATTTATTCATTAACGAGAGAATTTAATTTAATAGGAATATTTTTTCTTATATTATTTTTGTTGTAAAGCTCTATAATAATGATATAATATAAAAAGAGAGATATTATATATATAAAGAGAGAGAGAGAGAGAGAGAGAGAGAGGAGTGTGTTTTATAAAAAGAGAATAATAGTAGTTCCAAAAAATCTTCAAGTCTTCAACTTTCTCTGTGTCATCATACATTTAAGCATCATGTGTATAAGGTTTAACAAAGAAAAATACTTATGATAATAAAATACAATTTGTTCTATTTTTAATCGCTCTTTATGCTTTAATTTCTAATTACATAAATATCATTATTCTAATTTCTAATCAATTGATTCTATTTTAGAGTTATGTATAAATCTCTGCTTATTATATACTAAGAAATCTGTCAATTACAATATTTACTTTAATTAACTTTTTATTAAAGCAACATTATTTTTCTTAATTCGTTTTCTGGTCGTTATCTGTGATTGGCAGAACATACTTTTTCTCAATTTTAGAAACTCAAATCTCAAGAGGATCATCTGAAAAATAGATCACCCGATCGAACGGCGCATTTCTATTAATTTCATTCCATTGCATCGACAACAATTTCACCGTTTGTTCAAGCAGAAGACGGTGTTTACTGAAGTACCTGAGGTAATTCGAGGTGAGTACCCGGGAGTAAATCCGCGAGTGTAAACCCAAGTGAAGTGAAGCAACAGCTCGATTACCTTTTTCGGAAATCAAATATCTCGTCTAAACCGTGAGCCTTCTCTCACGTCGCTCCATTGCAACGCTATTGCGGATCTTCGCAAATTAAACGGTCCATTTAATGATTTAACTCGCGCATGGAGATTCCATCACCTTAATCGCGAATATCGCAGAGAGATTTCGGAACGTTCCTTAATCCTGTGATTCTCGAGGAGATTCTGCATCGGGTCTTTCTGTCACGAACGCGTTATTGTAGAAGGATACAGGTTCGTTCAATGTCTTCGCAATCTGATTAAGAAAACGCATATCTATTGCGTTCGGAAATGTTACTGCTAACAAAATATGCAAAGAGAAATTAAATTTTGAAAATTAATTCGATTTTATTATAATTACAGTGATTACCTCGCCTAGAAAAAATTGAGAACGTAGAAGTGTTACAAGCAAAACATCAAAATTTGATAAAAATATCAATTTATTGATCTCAAATTAACTATTGCTTGACAGAAAATATTTGAAATTAAATCCTTTTTTAATTTAAATTTATGTAATTGAACATAAAATGATCAAACACAGAAGCTAATTACATGATACAAACGCAAACTTTGTATTAAATTCCATATTTATTATATTTAATTAAATTCTTTGCTCTCTTTTGTTTAAACAACAACAACAATTACCAGAATTACGTGAAATAAGGATTTATATTCGCGTTATTTCGAGTAAAATTTATGAAAACAATTACACGTGAAGTTCCACAAGTTCCACGGATTAATGAATACTTTTGCGAAAAAAGAGAAATCGCGCAATGATAACGAACTCCCGCGTTCAAGTTCCTTCTTTATTTATTTTTTGATAAATAATGATTTTTTATTTTTTTGCGTTTAATTTGCAACGAAAGCGTGCTTATTCAACATTTGATAGCTATTGGTTGCAAAAAACCAGATATTCGCATGGATATTTCTTGCTTCTTCGATAAATCAAATATCCCAGCTCACTTTATCATTTTATTTCGAGATAAGACTCGAGAATTAAACTCAAAAATTTTTTAATCCAGCTCTCAGTTCTCTTTGTGGCTCTGTTTTTTATCTACAACCTCACAGAGTCCGAGATGCGCTATTTCTACTTAACGAAAGCAACAACTTATGTTTATTAGCACAATAACTTGTATCTATTAGTCCGGATTACACGCAGTAATTAAGGTGTCTTTGTAACCAGTAACTTCTTACTCACAAACACTGAATAGCGTTATCAGCGAGAACTACTTGCAGGTAGGAATTGCATGACGGAAATACGGAGTTGCCTTTATGATCGCGACATGGCAAGATGATGCCATTAGACGCACAAACAACTTCTGCTTCGTGACAGAAACATGTTAATCGGTGACTTGGAGCAAATTATTTCAAAATTGCAAAAATAAACGCTTTTCTGCTTAACAGTTGGATGAAACCATGATAACATTCGAGAAGAGTATTTAAAAGTCAATTAACATTTGAAGTACATTTAAAAATACTGCGGAATTAAAATTATATAAATTTCATTGTTATTAATTGCGTAAATTAATTTCTCTAGCAGAAGAAATGGAAATAAGCAATAAAATTTATTGTTTTAATGTAAGACAAAGGTTGCCATAGAGACGGAAAGTAAATCCATCCAATCCGACGAATGAATGCGACGCTGTGAGGAGGAACTAACAATAATGGACGCAATTACGCAAGTACAAAAGACGGCGAGACGAGATCAATCGAAGCAGACGAACTCGGTGAGGCAATTAGCGCAAAGACAGGTGCAATGCAGACTTTGATCGGAAAGTTGCTGATGCGGAATACGATTGTACGCATCGGGAAACGACCAATTCAAATCAAGATAGTTCGCAAAAACTTATTTGATCTGTTTGTAGCAAAAATGCTCAAATGAAAGCTGCAATATTAAACCGAGCGATACATACCGCAAAATACACTCGTATTTTTTCCTTCGTATTATCCCTTATTATCCCTAGTTTTTTCGTATTTACAGATAGATTTACAGTTACGCGATTTTTTAAATTCTTATAAATGCCCTCCGCAGAAGAAAATATAATTACAAATCATCACACAGATTCTTGCAAGTAATGTTTGTCATAAATATTATAAAAATATCGTGGAAAAACAGTATATTATATTAATTTCAGAAATTTCAGATATGTTGTAGGATATTCCGTGTAATCTTACTTCATATATGCTGTGGACATCATAGCATTATTTTTATCGGATGTGTGTACATATGCATATAAGCACACTGTACATTTATTATAGAATGAACGAAATTAGTATGCGTTTCTTGTGTTGACTGAAAATCCCTTCATTAATAATTGCATCGGGAGGAAATTGCCGAAATACATACATTACCGCTTTCTGCAATTCTGTCCGTGTAATCTCGCGGTACGAGTTGTAATCGCTTCGAAATTGGAATTATATGAGATGCGGACGAAGTTTCGTTATTAATTAATCGTGTTCCTCGGATCGCTACTAAATCGTACAAATTCGTTTTCCTCTCTGTCGATTACGCTATTCAACATGGATTTTGCTGCTAAACTAAATTGAGGAACCGACCAGAATTTTGCAACTTCTGAATGATGACCTTTTTTTTCAATCCCCTTAATGAGATTATTTTTAAAGTTTTTGTCACAGCACTTTGTCAATCTAATCCATATGCGATTTTGATATAAACAATACTGAATATTGATCTTCTATTACTGAGAGCTATCTGAATATGTATTCAAGGTACAAAATTCTATTAACAAAAAAATTTTTGAGGTAATTTTTTCTCAATCGGCATCCATGTCTAATAAAACAATAGTATTTTCGCATACGAAAAAAAAGCAATACTTCATTGCGAGCAATATCATGCTCGTCCTCGCAGCAATATTTCACATGCAAGGTCAAAATTAGCGAACAAGTAAAAGTTGGTTCAAATAAGTCATTAATGTCTTTTGTACGTGTCCGCTGCTTTTCGTACATTTTTTATCTCCTCTAATCGTGAACACTGCAAAACGTGCAAACACGATTGCAAAACATGATTTGACTTTTGACAAATCTTTCTTTATCGCCGATCAACAAAATCCGAATGGCGTGAAATAACGGGAGAAAAAGAAGGGAAAAAAATTAGAATGCCATCAGCCGTGACAGAGACAAAGCAGTGAATAAACACGCAAAGTAATCACGCTTCATTTTCATTAGCTCTATTAACGGACCCGCGGCTATGCGCGAGAAATTAGTACCTTGCAATTTCAATTAAATTCTCTTCACGGCGGCCGCGTCGGAAAATGGTTGAAAGTAAATTACACGGTGCAATACAATTCCAACGATAAATAATACAGTGGCAATCTCCAGCGCAAGCGGCAAACTCCCTTTCCCCCTCTCTCTTTCTCTCTTTCCTTTTTGCTTGTTACATTTGATAATAATTGAAAATTGTACATAAAATATTATACTTTTGCTACAATGTGTAAATTTATTTTAAAAGTTGCAAAAATTAATAAGTATTTCTATAAATACATTTTTCACATATTTTTTTTGTACATTACAAAAAATACTATTTATATAAGTATTTTTTAAAGTAAATAATTTGAAAGTAAATGTTGCAAATTTATTACATTTTTCTGAGACTTGTTTTCCAAAGTAAAGACTAAAATTAGACTAAAATTAGACAAAAAATTGTAATAATTAAATGTATAAGTCACATACACACACACATATAGCAGAATTCGCGATATGATTCAATCACTTCTGTATTGATGTCCGAGATTTTTTAGACGTAATGTGAAAAGTAACAATGACAATAATCAGAAAAATGATAGAAAAAATATATAATTCAGATTTTTAAAAATTCGAGAACACAATTTGATCGCAAAAAAAATTGCAAAACTAGAAACACTTTTTCAGGTAAGTCTAAAAAGGATAAATTATGAAAAATTAAAAAATACTCGCAATAGTACATACCATAGTGATAACGGTCTTGATAGCTTCCGCCGTAGCTTCCTCGCTCGAAGGCGTTTCGACAAGGGTGCTGCCCAAATACTTGAGGGTGAACCTCGCCTCAGACGCGTCCTCAGATTCCTCCCCGTGCGTTGTGCTCGTCGAACCGCCACCCTCCACGCACTCACGACTATTCGCCAGCGCCCATTCCTCGCATAACTCTGAAAGTTAATGCCAGGCGGGATATTGAGACGAAATTGATAGGCGAACAAAATCTTATTTCGCGAAAATCGATCGAATCGCGGAATAAAAAAACACCCTTCAAATCAGCATGAAGCTTCACGTGAAATTCCCCGTAAGAATTTTATGAAAAAAGGATTAAGATCTTGGAAATCAACTTGAGAATTTCGTAAAATCTATTTCGTTAAATGTTAATGGGTAGAAATAACATGAGGGTTTTCGAGATAATAGCGAAAGAGCATGAGAAAATTTGAGAGCTTTTGCTCTTTGCAGGTACGAGTTTGACGGTGATAAATGCTATGGTAGACGGAATGACCAATGTAACATTAGTCCAGGTTCGTGCAACCACATAAGCTAGTCTCATTGTCTATCTACTTCGTGACATGGTGCGTGTATCGTAACAATGAATATATGTATATATAATGTGTATGTGTTGCGATTCTCCATTCCGTTTCGAAATTTGTCGAACTTCTACCATTCCGCAAAATTACGATGCAAAAGCATTGGTGCGTTATTCTGTAAAATTCGACTCGATGAAGCAAAAGATGTTGAAAAGTTAACAGCAAATTATCTGCCTTGGAGAAAGAAAATCAGTTATATCTTAACGGAAGTTAGGTAAGGTAAAAGGAAGAGTGCATGCAGAGTTTTTTTTGCATAATTCTACGAGAAAAAATTAAAAGTTTTAAAAAGTTGCAGTGAATTATTCGCTTTAAAGAAAGTTGATGGAGATTGATATCTTCGTCAGAAATTATGAGCATTATAAAATAAAGAAAAAAGTAACGCCTTTTGCTTTGCCATGTGAGAAAAAGAAAGTTTCAAGATTATTTCTTTTAGAAGAAGTTAATGAATATCAATCGTCTTGTTCTTAAAAAAAAATCTTACATCTACAAGATAATACAATTCTTCTGTCTGCGCATTTGTGAGAACAGACAATTCTTTTAAACATGTCTCTCGTCTTCTCTGCTTAAGATAACTGCATTTGATTTTTCACAGTTATACAAAAGTTTAAAATAAAAAAAAATTCGTAAAACTGCTTTATCACCACAATTCGTCCATTCTGTAAGTTTTACGAAACGTATCAATAGTTGTCCGCGCACTATTGCTCGCTTGGAGGAAAGTTCGCGGGGAAGTCTCCGTGCGCCATTATCGTCGAGCGCGAAACTTTGCCCACAGAACAATTTTGTAAAAGTGGCGAAAACTTGTTACCACTTGTGACGCAACGCGGTTCGATCGAGAAAAGAAAACTCGTGGTCCCACGAGCAACTCTCCGACGAACTGTTCTTTTAGGAATGTTAGCGGTTTCGCTACGACATAGTCAAAAGTTATCATGTCCTTACAGCACGACAACACACATCTATTTCATTCTAACACACAGATCGACTGGAAAAATAAGAAAAAGTATAAATCACATAATTCGATCGAGGTGTTTCATGTGTACGTCGAGCGCGACTTTAAGTTTTCTTTTTGGATTATGAGGGTTCGACTTTTGTGACAATTTTAATAATAACAATTTTTTTATTTTAAATAAGATAACTTTCTAAAGTTTTTAAAATGTTTAATTTCTGCGTTATGATAAAATACATTCGAATTCAGTAATAATTTTAATTACTTATAAAAACCGTATAATTTCTGATATTAAAAATCAAAGAATTGATTATTTATTTTTACTTCAAACAACTGATCAATAATGGTCTGAATAATAAAATAGAGAGCTATAAGAGAGCTAAGTATTTTTAAATTACTTAATACGAGATGCACTCATGATCATCGTCGGTCGTCAAATAAATATTGTATAAGAGGTAGGCGTTTCCGCAAATCGAGGCACGTGGGAAGATAAGAAAGCGCAAGAAATGCGATCGCCGTCGGCCCCATTTGTATCAATTTGTCAATGAGCACTTCCTGCACAAGTTTTTTTTCTTTCACATCGTCGACCATCAATCTTTAGCAACCTCCTAACGTCCAAAGAGAGATCCTCGCTCGATTTCGGTAAAGGCGGTAGCACCGAGCGATGCATTCGTGAAAATGTATCTTGACGTGACGCCATGATTATGAACGATCATGTCAATACGAAGATACAAATGTCAAGAGATTTTATATTGAAAATTATAATAGCGATATTTCCTCCACGAATTTTTCGCTGTGAAAGAATTAACTCCAGATTCGTCAAAAATATCTCAGCAGAGAATATCGAATTGTGTATACAATGCACTTTATGATTTTTATATAATTTTTATATGAGGTGTAGTGTTTTATGTAAAATACTACAAATTATATAAATGTTTTTAATATGCACCCATATTCAATATAATAAAATATAAAAGAATATCTTTTGTATATTGTATAAAAACATTTTATATCTTAAAAACATTGTTACTCTCAATTTTTGTATGCAAGTTACATGCTAATACGTCGTGCAAAATTTATTAAAAAATATACGTATACTTCCATATCACAGTTTATTATTCCTATTATCCCGGAGATATTTCTCAGAGAGGAACAGCCGTTATCTTCGGCATTGACATGGTAGGATTCAAATGACGACGCGATGAATTTTACTGCGTGACTTGAATATATTCCTCGAATGTTCTCTTCAACGGAATAAGAAAAATTGACTTCGGCGCTTGATCGACGAGTATTTTAATATTTCAACGGCCGTTGACAGGGCGCTACGTGAAAGCCATTCCGCGTACGACACTAACGGAAACGCGGTGCCATCCGGCTGAAAATTTATGCGAACCGCTTCCATCCGGCGCGAGGCGATGTGGAAAACCGATATAGTGTAGCGCACGCCCCTGAAATTCCATTGAGGAAAAGACGGGATGACGGGTGCGATAATGCCGCGAAAACCCTCACAAACGCCCTGGGAAACTGTGTCTGTCCTCCCCAAAATTCCTAATCGTAAAGCCACACGACTGTAACAATCGATTTTCCGTGGAAAATTTGTGGGAATTAAATTTGACTCAGCGTTCAAACTTTCCCTCTCCTCTTTGATATCCCGTACAAGCTTCTATTTGCGGGTCGTAACATTGACAAAGTTACGGCTGTAACGTGAGTTTCACGAGCGCTTCGACATAAAAGTATCTACTCGTCGATCGAACGCAGAGAGAAATCGCGGAGAGAATATCCGCAGAGATGTGAAGCTTCCACGGCTGAGATGGAAGGATCTCGCGACCTATTTTATCGTCCTGGATGAGGAAATTTTTATCGTAGCTCACGGCAAGCATCGTCTCTCTCTCCCTTGCGAGTGGAAGCAATTTGCGGGGTGCTTTCCTCGCTTCGGAAAGCGAGCTGTACGAAATTGTGCCAATTACTCAGAGTTTTTCAGGGATTGCTATAACATCGCGAGATTGAGAGAAATTAACCATTCGAAAAATCGGAAAAACGTGCGTGTACTCGCAAACGCCGCGTTTAGATATCCAATTTTTCCGCACGGCAAATTTATTTGCGCTTTGATCCTATTGCTTTCGACAATGTCGTCGTATTTTGTAATCTTTTTAAATAGTTCGAAGACTGATGAAAGATCAGTCCGTGGATCAGACTGTGAAAAAGTCTTGGTGACTTTTCAGCGCGCAACCGTGCCAGTTTCAATTTTATATCTCCCTTACTTCCAGTCTGATTCGTTCGATATATACGCAAAGGTTAACCAAAGGGAGAGACTTCATTCTTCAGGTTTCTTGTGCGCCAATGAGATTTTCCTCTTCCATTTCCAATAGATACCGCTGCAGAATGATAGGAATGGAATTGATGCTCCCTTTCCTCCCACTGTGCCATCGTGAATTCTCTTGCGGATCTATTCACGAATGCTATTTTACCTGAAGAAGACCGGTTGCGCTTCTTATGTGTGTCATAGATTTTTTCCAAATTATTTTTTTCCGAAAAAGGTGAAATTAAAATGGGAAACAATCTACGACGATCAATGATATTAGATCCGAGAAGATCACTATTTTTCGCTCGATATATCCTATAACTCTCTAACATGTTGATCTAATTCCTCTCCTGAACGAAATCGAATCCTTAAAAAGTGAAAAATTAATTTTAATTGGCTAAAAAATTGAAAATTAATATAAACGTATGTTTTGTTTTTGAAATATGAGAAGAAATATTTTTATTACTTGGGACCTACCGATTGAACCCCCCCCCCCCGTCAACCCCAACATTTTTATTAAATAAAGATACGTGCTAGAGAGTATCAGTATTATTAAAATTAAAATTAAAATTAATTATTAATTCAATTATGTAATTTTAATATTCTAGCTCAAGCCAGTTTCAAGACCGACAGTAACGGGGGTTGCATAATTTTATTAATTTAAAAATTGTGTAATTATGTGTATTATTCTAGCTTTAATTTTAACGTTTCAAGAACAATGACGAAAGTAATGGTGCATGTACATAAATTCATACGAATAATATTATTAAGCACAAAAATCCCACCCCAACCGTAACATGATCAGCATTTTATCTATTTATTAATTGTCAAAAACGGTCGCGATTCACTTAATATGATTTACTAAATAAATTAAAAATGTAATTTTTTTCCCTCAAAAACCTGGCAGAAAAGAATGATATTTGCATAAAAATATTTTTAAAACTGTATCTCTAGAGAATTACGTATGTTGTTTTTTTTGCTATACGAGTGCATCTCCTGCGAGGATTATCGGGATTAAATACCTTTTGTCGTTGCATTCTCGCTAAAAAAGAAGTATCTCGTGATTTCACTGCGCTCGTAATATTGAGCGTCGTGTAGATAAATCGGATTCGCGCTATGCGAAGGCGGAAAAACGAAAAGAAAGTTAACGCGGTCATCGTAGTTGCAATGGTGAACCTGAACGAACGAACGGTTCCATCACGCGTACGTTTTGCGACGACGACGACGATTCTATAGGATTTTTATTGAATATGGCTTTCCATCCGAGCTACGCGCTTTCATTCGTTTCTCCAATCCACGACACGCGACGGTTGCTAAGATATTTCTTTCCATCTTTATACGCGCCGGGCGCTCTCTAAAATAGATAAAATTGCAACTGAATTTTGTCAGTACCATTATGATGAATGTAATATTATTGACGAACAACATGAATTCATTCCTCCAGTATGCCGTTTCAGGTCTATGAAGTCTTAGATACAAAAAAATATGTCGTATGTCTTGCAAAAAAATTTCGATATCAATTAAATATACGAATATTTAAAAATAAAAACACTATTCAAAATCGGAGTGTAAAAGTTCGTTAAACATTCAAAATAGACAAGCCGAATGGGTCAAAAAAGCGAGCAAATATGTACAAACGAAATAAAATATAAACAAATGCAATAGAATAAATACGTTTAAACGTTTTGTACGTTTCTTACTTTCATCAGATTCATTAAACACATAAAGGCATAAATTAAAAGAAAGAATAATATACATTATGTAGGTATAGATACAAACCGCCGATGATTATAATGTCTTTCAGATATAATACCACACAACCGTCATGAATTAAACTGTGATGGATTAAAAGAATATAAAACCAAATTCATCGTTGCTTCTCGACAAAACTCAAAGATGTCAATATACACAAAAGCTTTATGTACGTCCTCACCCTGACAACGTTCAATGCGTGATAACTCGGTTGAATGATTACAAACATATATTCTCTGTGAAAGATTTAAAATGTGTTCAGAGACTACTGAAAGTTTTGAAGGATCAAGCTTTACGTTAGCCTATGTTCTTTTAACCTTGTGCTTAATTGTCTTCTCCGTTTGTCCCACATAATCTTAATCACTTTTTCGATTAGAAAAACATCAACATTTTAGACAATAAATACAATTATCAAAAAAGAATGGTATCAGAAATGATACATATTAAAAAACAAAAACATGGAATTAATTTCCACACAGATTCAGACACATTTTGCTGAAAGAAAATTATATAGAGATTTCGAAACTTGCGAACTCACATTAAACTCGTTATTCTTTCTTGTTTTTATACTCACATTATTTATTTCTCTTACTTTATTATCGATCTTTCATAGAGGACATATGTTCGTAACCGTTTCATAACCGTTCAACCAAGTCATTACGCATTGAGCGTTGTTAAGATGAGGACGTGTATTGACATCTTTCTTGAGGAGTAACGACAAATTTGGTTCTACATTCTTTTAATCCATCACTGACAGTTGTCATCTGAAACATAATCATCTGCGCTTTATCTATATCTATATTTATATCATGTATTTTTTCTTTCAGTTTATGCGTGTATTTACTAATGAAAACTTTGTAAGCTGAAACATTTAACATATTTATTCTCTTCTTGAATTTATTTTGTTTAAATTTTATTTTGTTTGTATTAACATATTTGTTCGTTTTTTTATCGATTCGACTTATCTAATGTTTCGATTAAATCAATTTCAATGCTTCAATTAATGCTTCGATTAATTTAATTATGTTTTACAGGTAAAAATAGATAATGAAATATGTACTGCCGAAGCAAATACAAATAATGTGATGTTTCTTAGCTAATTTCAGATATTGTTGTTTTAAGTAAATTTTAAATCGATATCAATACATATGACATACCTAGATTCAAAATTGCAAAAAATTATATAAAATATTTCATTATATTCTCATTTAGTTATTTGATGTAATATTAAAAATAGTAAAATTTTCTAAAGAAAGAAATTGTTTTCAATAAAAATATGATCAAATATCTTGTATACGATTTGTATATCGACCTTTTGTATATACCTGTCTTTGATATATCGAGGTAAATGCTCTTATTTCAAATATTTCAAGCAATTGCTATAACAGTGTTAGCATTCAAAGCATCTGTCTCGATAAATAAAAGCGGAAGCATTTGCAGAAACGTTTTATGAAGGCGATCAAGTTTATTTCAAGAAAGATGTTGGGAATAACAAATCGCTATAATGTCACATACAAATGTATGTCTAAGTATAAATAATACAGCGGTGCAAAATTGGATCGACGAAAGTTAGGTGCGCGTTGAACATTTCATCGCTTAACAGGATTATTTACAGTAATTATTAATTAGTATAACCACGAAGAGGGAGACGTCTTCCTCTTCCGTATATAGATTCTTCGAATTTGAAAGCAATGATTTTTATTTATATAATTTATATTTATATAAATTACTTATACATATAACTTATTATGGCACTTATAATTATTATTACAAGATCTATTCATAGAAATTATCCAAGAGTTCTCGAAATATATATCTTATAATTTCATCCTTCGGTTTTATTTAGGAAAACGTTATTTTGTTATTTATTTTTAAACGGGTAATCATATCGGACAGCGATTTCATTCCATCAAATGCAAGAACTGCCACTGAGAATCCAGATTTTCAAATTGAATTAATTTACAAACTTTGTGTTATGTACAAATAATTTATACAGTATATGCTATCTGTTGGAGAAGAGAGGAAGAAAGATCTTTACCTCATGGTAATACTTCATGGTAACAAAATGCAGTCCAATTCGGAATGTATCCCAAAGGGATTTTCCCTTTACAGAGATTGGCAGATGGACAAAACAAAGAGCTATCTAGGAGGAAATCGTACAATTCATCTAACATATTGTCGCTTTTGTCCAAAATTGCAAATATTTATTTATTTTTATCTGAATTATTTTATATATATAATAAATCAAAATTATAAATTATACCTTTCCAGAGCCCAATAGTGTGACAATAAACAAAGAGATTAACAACGAAGACAAATGTATACTTATATTAGAAAATACATCTCAATGAACAAAACCCGAACGCGTTTCGAGCATTTGGTTCCTGCTATCATACGTTTAAGATGATTTTACTTTCGCACCCGCTGAAGAGGACTCCGTAAGTCGAAACACTATTGGGCTCTAGAAAGATATAATTTATAATTTTGATTTAGAAATTGAGGAGCCATATTCTATGTATTGCTATATATTTATATATAATAAATGTTACTGATAATGCGATTAATATAACACATACTTATTATTACCAGTAGTACTTATCAATGCTATTATTATAAAATCAGACAAGTAAAAAATCTCTCTCAATATTTTCACCGACAGAATAATCCATGAATGAATCAGTAGATTCCTCAGAGTTCCTTCCTGACATTCCTTTCAAAAAGTATCAGAGCCGGAATTCGAATTTTTCTTCACGATTTCCCATTTGCGCGCACAGCAATGTTCTACGCAATCGAAACGCGAAACGGGGGCTCTCAGGATCGACATAAAGCTTTCGAAGTTACGAACCGCGTCGCTTTTAGTACGGAGCTCAATAAACTTGGGATCTTTATTTCCGGCGAAACAGGGGATGAACCCGTGAGATACATCTAACTGGCGCGCAGCAGTAAACTGCACTTTACTTGAAAGAGGTGATGGTGGTGTGGATGTCGCATTTTATTTATCTACTAGCGAAAATGATTCGCGCTTCGCACGAGACGTGCTTCTCTGTAAATTGCAAAGCAACAAAATGTTTTTCTCGTAATTATAAATTAGTAGAGATAAGGAGATATAAAAATTAAGATAAGAGGTTACAAATTAGTGTATCATACTTATAGATATACATAAGAGTAGGATAACAATTAGTAGGAACAATTAAAATAATTATAACGATATAAAATTAATAAAATAAATATAGCAAAATGTTCCTATAACTTATAAATAAGTAAAAAGAAATATAAAGAAGAAACTAATGTATTATGTAATAAGTTACATAACAGCATAAATGACATGAAAAAATTATTTGTAAAGGTAACAAGACTTCATTAAGGATCAATCAAAAAATCCAATATAAAATATACAGTACAAAGACAGAAGTTTACCGTAAGTCGTGCGCGCATATAGCTCGATCTATTTTTTAGATGAAAGTCTTACGTCTTCGCGTTCACCCGGATTCGTTCGAACTGGAGCAGCGATATTTCTCACGATAAGGCATTCATAGATTTTTCCACTTCATAAAACAACCGCGCGCGCATAGAAGCTGTAATCGCGTTTGCATATTTACATATTACGGTTGCTTCGATAGCGAAATATGCAATTTTTCTGCCGATTACACGCGCAGCCGAGTTTCGCTATGCGCGTAAAACGACATATATTGACTTCGATATCCAAGAAAATAAAGCAGCAAGACGAATCTTCGTCGATTCGGATTGGCTAACACAACAAATCACATTTGCGAAAAGAAACAATTCCTTTGTTTTTTTTTATAGACTTCAATATATGTATAACTCCGCTCGAAAACTGTTGCGTTCTTGGAAACGAATAAAAAATCAGAAACTTCACAATTTATACTTGTAATTATTAATTTCTACAATTAAGAGAAACACTATCGTATTATGTAATATAGCGAAACCACGATAATTATAAATAATAAGATGACAGAAATAAATTAATCGAAACGGAAATAGTCTTGGTTGGATTTTTGCAGCAAACGTGGATAGCGAATCGTGTGGAATAGAAATACAAAACAATAGCGGCGGAGCCAATCGTCCACAAATAATCTCAAAGAAACGGTCGATTCATTTAAACATGGTAGCGCCATTTTGTTGAACGGGCGTAAAATATCCACCTCGTAAACTTGGGACCCGAACATATCCGTGGGGATCGAATCGGATTTCTGCACATAAATTATTCAGACATAATATAGTATAAGCTTTGCGCCCGAGAAACTTTTAATTGTGAAACTTTGCATTTTGCGTCGTGCTGGCCATTGCCCGTCGTATTCGCGGCACTTGTGCTTTCATTAATTTAGAAAATAAGTAAGGGGACCATTGTTAAATTATACGGGTAAAACCCAAGTGAACTGTTTATTCTTGCTATTTAAAAGCGATATGAGGTGCATGAATAATTGAAAGAATGGATACAATTATTTGTATCATAATATGCAAACGATATAAGCGAAGCTAGCTATCAATAAATATTTCTTTCAGTTAAATCTTTCAGCTTTAAAATTTTACTGTAATAATTAATTTCCTCTCCTCTTTTTAATTTTCATATTAAATGTTAAAAAAAAAACTAGCTTTTGCGTAACAAAGAGCAGTGTTTTAAATGGTGTATGACAAAGCGGAGTGCAAAGTAAATGGCAACTAGTGGTGAAATCAAACCCTTCTTCTCTCTCTCTCGTCCCTCTCTCTTTTTCTTCCACGAAAAATAAATTCGCCAGAGGTTGCATGATTTGCCACGCGAAATGCCGTCGTTATTCACTAGTGCCTTAATTTTAACAGCTTTTCGTAGTTTCCTCATTTTACAAAGTTATTATACAAGGAAGAAGAATGGGTAGCTTTTGGTGGCTTTTTCGTACGTAAGAAGCCATTGCGCTTCGCCATAAGCGCCGACTTTGGCATGGCGAGGCACATATTTGGTCCACTCGGTACTAAATGTACGAGAAGAGAGAGCTATGTCATTCGTTATATGTATAGATCGAACTTAAGACACGATGAATTTCAATGAGTCATCCTACATCCTCAATTTCACTTACGAGACACGAGAGTCTTGGAGAAAATCTTGTTATTGGAGAAAATCTTTTGTTCCATTAAACGTCACTCACGAGATAACAGACGTGACGACGAGCAGAGTACAGTTGATCTTGTCAATCCTCTTAAGTCTTTATTAATTGAATATAAAAGTTTGAATTTTGAGTAACAATATTTCCATTAAAATGTTCTTATTATATATTTCGATCGTTGACATAGGAAAATAAATATCAAACGTACAACGATTTAAAAGAAAATCATGTCTAAAAGTTTATTAAAAAAGTAATTAAAAAATCTCTCCCCCAATTTAAGCATGAGTTCAAGAAAGCTATAATCGGATGAGATATATTTTGATAGTCTGTCCATTATACAGATGTTCCACTTATAAACAGAATACCGTACAAAATCGATTGTCGAGACATTGTTCGTGTTCGTATGCTGCAACGAGATAAGAAAACATCGATGCGGTGCACTCGACATTCCCGCAATAGCACCTCTCCGAGAGAAAGGCGGCGCCTCTGCACTACCCTTGATTATGCGAGCGTAACAAAAGCGAGCCGTATACATCCGCGAACCGTAAAGAGAAACACTTCCGCTGTTTCCACTTGCTCTCGCAGAGAGTCGTAAACTTTTTAAAGTCGCGTTACCGGCTAATTCCGACGGTCGCGTGAAAAAACAAGTCGCGTTCTTCGTAACTAATTAAAAAATGCAAAACGAGGAACTGACAGGCTTTTACGCGAGGAAAAAAGGACAGTGCGGCAATGCTTAGTTTATCCCAGTTTCTTTTCATTCGAGAAACTTATCTGGAGTTTTCATGTAAATGGCTTCTTTCCTTCTTTCAAACTAAACTTTAGCAGTATTTTTTAATAGAGATTTATTTCTAGCAAATTTTTAATTACGTTTGCATATAGCTGAATGCCTTATATGGCTTCTAATATAATAAAAATATTAGTTAAAATGAATTTCGATTTATTTGATCAAATAATAATAATAAATAAAAATTTACATCTTTTCTTGGAGAATTATATTCTATAAGATCAGAGACAATCAAATCAATCTAGATTTATTTTATCAAGTAAATTCGATTTCAAAAGAGACTTTGATAATAAAAATAGATAAGAAAGTATTTAACCGAATTTACATTGACAATAAAAGAGAAATGATCCAAGAAAATTAGTATAATTATCAGTCCTTCTATATTTAAACTAATTACATATTTTTCTCTTCTCAAGGCTTTTCTCAAGCTCCAAAAAATATTTTATTCTCTCAGAAAATAGATTACAAGAGCTACTACATTGATTACCAATTTTATTACTCGCTTGACGTAGCGCAAAAGAACGCCGTCGGCAGAACATGATATAGAGCAATGAACTTTTCAAAGGGGCGTTAGCCACTCATCTAATTGCACTTGTGCAGTAACAGCGACCCGTTCTTTCGCGAATAATTAAAAAATATATATAATATATTCCGCTTTTTCTGAACGGCTTAGTCGACATGCCAAGCGAATCTGCCATAATTCTTTCGAAAGATACAAAGCAACTTGAGAAAAACGTGAGAAACAGTCAGTATTTCATAAAATAAATGTATAATAAAAATTCCAATAAACTACCGTAGATAAAATAGTAATAATTTGTGCAATAAATCATAATATATATAATTTACATATATATAATATATATAATATACAATTATTAATAAAAAATTTTAAATAACCAAAACTTAAGCTTTTACTACTTAATACTACTTAAATTTATTAATCATAAATAAAAAATATGAATTAATAATTCTCATCAAACATTAAAATTATCGATTTCTTCTAAAAAATCTATAGATTGCATGGAGAATGTTGTTTAAATCAATTTGTATATACTTACAAATACAAAGTGAACCAATGAATTGGATTTAAAAAATTGATGAAATTAGAAGGTTGTTATTAATACAATTTTTCGATTTATACAATTTTCAATGGGTAACTTTACATAAAAACATTTGGTTTAAAACATTCACATTCTGAAATCTAATTCTTACTTCCGAAACACAATCTTTTTCTGACCACCATTTCGCTGAATGAGACTTCTTCTTGTGTGACTAGTTGAAAAATCGGATCTTTATTATCAGCACCAATTCAGCAGCTTAAATGTTGCATACAACAAGAGATTGCACAAATTCCCAGACTGTAGAGCAGCGGCTAGACTATGCAAGAGATTTACTGTACATTCAGCGAAATAGTAGTCATCTTAAAGATTGTGTTTCGGAAGTAAGAATTAGATTTCAAAATGTGAATGATTTAAACCAAATGTTTTTAACATTTGTTAACGTAAAGTTAATATCTATAAATAGAAAAATTATACAAATAAAAATCTTTTAATTTCATGACATTTTTTTAAATCGCTCGATTCACTGACTCACCCTGCTTATCTCAGATAACATATAAACCGGAATACAAATAATCACAAAATCAATGTGTGTGTTTCCACTTTTTTATCTATCAATATACTTAAAACGCGTGAAGCATGATCTAAAGGCATCGATATTATTATGATAGTCGTTCTCGACAGATAATTGGATTGAACTCACGAGCGCTCGAATCGAGTCAAGTTTTGTCATACCTATTTTGCGGAAGTTCGCCGACTTTGAGAGAACCGAGCCTCTGCTTTCGCATCTATTCCCATGGATTTAGCGATTCGCGAATAAAGAACGGGGGAAAAAGAGGTAGTTGGCAGTATCTCTAGGCAGCATCTCTCAACTGGATAATTAATCCCACTCCCCGGAGCACGTTCGACCGTGCTCGATTTAAGGGTATGAAAGATGCAAAACGTGAGATACGAGGGAGATACGAGGGGCCCGACCTTATTCCATGAAAATGAAAGAAATATCTGCTAGTGTGTACCGTCTTTTCTGAGGAAGCGACCCTATTTTCGTGAAAATTGTCCCTAAAATATACAGCGGTGCAGGAGATATGTCGCATCTGTTTTTATAACGGTTTTTATAACCAAGATGGGAATTTTCACCGAAATATGCAAAAATGGAGAGACAGAAACATGTGAAATACTGTGTGACTACAGTCAAATAAAGAATTAAAACCAATCCTTTTTATCGTTTTCAGCCTTTCGTCGCGCATTCTTTGTGTGTTCGCGCGTAAAATTATATATTTTATGAAAATAATACAAATAAATAAAAAATATAAATTTTATAATTATTAAATATTCATGTTAATTCATCAAATTTTTCTAATAAAAAAAAATTGAAAATTCATGCCCTTCGTATTCTAAAGAAAATCCTCGATTACTCTTTCTCTTTGAAAGAAATGGTATAAAGGATATATATATTCAATAACTGACCTTCCCTTGGATAACACCGTTATCAGATATAGTCGTATCATTGAATACGTGACTTTTTTTCGTTTAAGGTATGATAGAATTTTTCACGAGTTCGTAGCCGAAGCGACGCAATCTCATTGATGGTACAGCCAAGTTTAGCCGTTGCTACGCGACAGAGTTCCTCCAGATGAAAACGTCAATTGCCGCAGCCGTCGAAGAGGTCAGGAAGATATCAGAAGGACATTTGGAATCCGAGAGGATGATAAGATATCAGAAGGACATTTGGAATCCGAGAGGATGATAAGATATTTCTAGCCGAAAAAGCGAACTCGAGGATAAAATTCGCACGAGTAGGAAACTCGTCCACCGATGACTTTCGTGAAATTTCGTTATTCGGAACGAAAAATCTCACGAAGGAAGTGTCAATTACTTCATCTATCGAACAATAAGGGATTCCGAAAAGAAAAGACTGTCTTGGGGACAATGAAAGATCCCCGACAATATCGGCACGAGAAGTAATTTCTTCGCCTCTTGAGGGTCTCTTGACGTGCAAAGGAAAGGATTTTTCCTCTGTTGTGCAGCTATTTCCTCTTTGAGCTCTCTTTTCTACCGATCGATGTTTTCGTGCTTTTCTGTAGCGTATTCTCGCTATTTCGAACCAAAATTACGAATGATCGGTTAGAAATGAATAATCAATTAAGCGCACATGTGAGTTAATGAATTTCTGCATCTAATCTCGATTTACAGCATTTACAGTAATTAGCAGTCTCGAGCGTGCATACAATAATAATTTTTCCAATCAATAATCAACGAAGTACACATATTTGCCATGATTATTAAATCAAAATACATACACTTTGCTGTAACATGATAAATGCATAACAATATAGATGGAATTAATAAAGTTTTTTCTTCTTTAATAAAAGAGAGGGCATTTCAACATTTTTCATTCAAAATAAAATTTTCCCATGTCAAATTTATCGCGTTATCAACATCGAGTAATCTCTTCAACGTGGCATTTATTGTAAAAATATATATGTGTCTCGACTATCACGAATCATCCTCCGATCGATTTCATATTGCCGGAACGAGGCCGGGATGTGTAGCGCGAATGAGAAACTCTACCTCGCGCCGAATATGTATCCATACGTTCGCGATCTAATCGCTCGCGGGATAAAATTTACCCCGAGCCGCGATGAAAGTCAATTAAAACACCTTGCATTTGTCGAAGAGCCGTGATCGAAAATAAAAGCCCCCAAAGCGAGACTTCGACGGAAAGTCGGAGTCAGTTTTCCGAAACATTTTCCGTTTATTCGCCGTGTATTCGCCATTCTCGCAGCTCCGTCGAACGGCTTAAGTGGCAAAAAACCCACCCCCGTGTCTACGCGAACTCGCTTTAACTCAGATGCACTTTAAACCCTCTCTCCCCCACCTCTTGCTCTACCTGCTGCCGCCTGGCTTTTCTAAACGACCGGGTCCGCTTTTGTCTCGCTCTTTTCAGCCCGAGGCTGCGCGAGATCCGTTAAATCGCTCTATCTCCCGACCAAAGTCCCGACTATTTTTTATTTGCTAAAAAAACAGAAACGAGAGTCATAACTCTTTGTTGAAAGTATATTAGCACATTGATAGTAATAAAGAATGCAATATTATTTGTGATAATTTCCAATGAACTCAAAACGAACGTTCCGTACTTGAGTGACATTTTGATGAAAGTTTCATATACCAATTGTATAACTATAATTATATAATAAATTCAACTTTTGCTTTAACTGAATCTTTATATAACAATTTGACAATTTTCAATGCCTTCTCCAATCAATATGAAAGATGTATCTCATTCTTTTTCATAATATAAATATTTATTATTCATTTAGTACGTGTCTTTTTTAATTCTGTAAAATACGTAATGTACATATGTCAAACGGAAAACAATTTAAAGTTATATTTAATATATCCTTTTGTGTTCTGTGATATAATGTAAATTTAACTATTAATATCACAAATAAGTGAGCGGTTCTTGAATGTCTATTCGTCTAATTGTTATATAATATTCCAACATCTTGAAATGCGATTTCCAAAACAGTGGGCGCAATTCCGCCGCTTTGTCGGGGTAGATTCTTCCTCTCAAGAGAAAGGGCGTGCTCGCCCTTCCTGCGATATTACTCGCGTAACACATGTGGTAGCGGAGGCACTCTCCAAAGCGTCAGAGTTAAATCCACAAGTGTGTTCCGACGGAAAGACCACGGAGGGTGGCACACACCCGAGCTTTGTGGGCGAAATATGTGCCCGGCTACCTAAACCTTCCTTCCAACCTTCCACCCTTAGCCCTTTCAGCCATTCACAGTAACTTGTCGCTCCCTTTTATGTTTACGGCTCTGCTCTGAGCAGATTAATAAAACGCTCCTACATTATGCTGCCTCTTCGTATAAACGCAAAAAAGTGCATTTGCCTTGATATTCTATTTCTTTTTCATACATTTGAATTAGTTATTTGTAAAAATTGCTTAACAGAAAGTGTTGTCCGCAAGCCAATTCAATTTATAAAGACATTTTCTTATCACAAAATCGAGCTGATTTATTTCTTGATATAAACAATACGATTTAGAGGCTCTCGGCTTTCCTGTACATATAATTTTGAAGAATAAAAATTCTTTGAAGAAGAAAATATATTTCTCTTTTTCTCCGTTTTCATTCTTCTTGTTGCCTTATCGAAACATATATTGTATGTAGATATCACGGATTTAAAATTTGCTTTTCTATATCCGATCTCCTTTCCATATATGTATATTTGATATATTCACTGTATCTTGTTAGCGTTCAAAAACATTGGAGGTTTTGTTCTCGGCCGATATTCTGTAAGATCTTTTGCAGAATATCGTCTTCGCGTCTTGATCCATAACACTTCGTCCTGTTATTAAACATTAAACATATTGGAAAGAATATCCCAAAAGGATCGAATGTAACTGCAACGAGCTAATCCTAGAGGAAAACAGGATAGCAAGAACTCGCGACGAAATCCTATTACGAGGGACAGATTACTTCTGCAAGATATCGATCCTGAGCGCTCTAACGTGACGCATCAAAGTCTCTCAGCTAATTTCTGTCGTTGGCTGGTTCGCAGATAAAAATCCGATTAAGTCGTTTGTACGAAACGTGAAAAATAGTAGAAAAAAGAATCAAATGTCAAAGGAAGAAGTTTCGAAAACATGAGAATAAAAAAAAATCCCTTAAATCAAGAATAAAATGTATTCTGTAATTTAAATTTCCAAAATACATAGAAATCTTGATTACTTGATTTTTTGGGTTGTTATTCTTATTCTTTTAACTTTAATTTAACTTGATGTTAATTCTATGTCTCTAAATCATCAGCAATTAAATACATCGGAATTTACCTGTTTAAGTATACGAGATATTAAAATAAGTTTTTATTTTACTGTTGCGAGAGTTTGAAAATTATATACAGTAGGAGTTTGTGGGAAACCCTGAATTCTCAGATAGTAATACCAGCATATACGGAAGACGGATACCAAGTGCTGCGAGAGCGAAACAGAAACCTCTTCATACGTTGTCAAAAGATCTATCCGGGTGATAGTCGTACCACGCCATTTCCGGTTACTCGCGGCTACATGAGCTAACATTTGTTCCAGTTATTTCCAGTCGGAACTACCACAACTTGTTGTGTTGTAATGGGATTACAAAGCGACGGGGTAAAAGCCCCAGAACTCCGATCCTCCGCCCGCGCTCCCGTGGGATTAACGCAACCTCGTAATATACGGTAAATTTACCCGGTAATCTTCCATTTCAACGGAAGAAGAGATAACGGTTTCGAAGTAAGGAGACTTTGCGACTAAAAAGATTGTAATGTGTCGTAGAGTTGCTCTATAAGATTACTGTAATCGGTTAACTTAAGCTCGTGTAAGTTCTTGACGAAGTAACATATAGGGACATTTCAAATAAATTTTACACAGTCATTTCACTTTGTATGTAATTATATAAGTTTCTTTAATTTCTCAATTATTTCGAGAGATATCGAGAAAGAGCTGAATTAAAAGAGATTGTCTCTGATTGATAACAATTACCTTTTATTCACTTCTTGCTAAAGATATCCCATATGCGCTTTCAATTATGCATGTTCATAAAGCATTCTGTCATAAAGCATTCTGAATATCTAATTTTTTATCGCGTAATAATTAAAGTTGGATTACAAAAATAAAATTTTCCAAAGAAAAAAAGCAACGTATTCCCCCTCATGTACGTTTGAAAGAATAGGTCTGAAAAGAAAACATGTTAACAAAAAAAAAATATACTGTAAGATCGACGAAATCGATAGAATCTTTCGGGGCATACCAACTAGCCAAGTCTCTTATGATAGTTTTATTCGCGTTCCTCGATCTCGCTTATGTTCACCACAAAAGACCACGGAGAGAAATTTTCCGGCAAAATTGAGCCCGCGGTCGAGTCGGGAAAAGCGGAAATGTCGGGAATGTCTCGACTTTCTTTTCCGATGGTAAGCGTATCGAAAAGAAAAGGAAGAAAGAGATGAGAGAAGCGGAAGAACGAGAAAACGAGGAAGGAAAAGAGAGAGGAGGGTGGAGTTTGAAAGAAAAAGAAAGCGCGTGTGATTGCAACGGGATGAAAGACGAACTGCGGATCTCAAGAAGAGCGAGTGGCGTTTGCATTGGAAATTCGACGAAGCTGACGTTGAAGCCAGTTTGGCGAACGGCCAGACACCCGGTACCTGGACGTGCGTCCGCTTTCCCAACAATAACGGTATCAACTAATGAATGCAATGCAGTTTCCCAACCGTTGTCGCCGAGTCTGATCTACTTTGACCCTTGCCGATGCTGTTCTCGTGCATATGGATTAGCTAATCAAGTTTCAGAAAAGCTAATGAAAAAGCGTGTTATTAAAGTACTGCTTCGCAGTATTGGACACTAGTACTGGAAGAGAGAAATATAGTAACTTGATAAATTTTAAACAATATTCATATAAATTACTCAGTATTCTCCGAACACTGCATAGTTTAATTTTGTTTAACTGTCACTCTCGTTTTAATCATCTTTGTTTTAAAATTTCTCGTTTTGTTAAACATTTCGTTTATATTTTTAATTTATACTTTTTATAATTTAGTTACATATTCTGCTCTTTTTTTCCTTTCTTTTCCCTTTTTTAAAAAAATATCATTTTACAAGCTGAACAAATAATATCTGAGATGTTTATACATAAGTGTGATACAGTAAAGTTTAAAGGAAATGATGGGAATATAGGAAAAAGGAAATCCCCCATGCCATTTTCATGCAATAGTATGGCGCTGTGTAACGCAAAAAGTAGCCACGCGACGAGCCGAGCCATGCCGCTTCGCGCCGCGCAGCAATTAGTTCGGGCAAATCGAATTTCCATGCTAGAAATCTCGACAAAGCGGGTAGCCGAGAGGCAGCCGGGGCTGTCATTTAATTTGTATTTAAATTGAGTGCCGAGCCACCCCTTCTCTCTTTCATCCTCCCTTCGCGTCCCTCTCGCGGTTCTCCAGCAGACGCGACCGGAATAAAATCACATCCGCACGAGAGGGTTAGTTTTATTTGCCGTCCCCGAGTTTCGACGTCACGGACTTAAGTCAATTACAGTGACGTTAAAACTCGGACGAGATAAAGAGAAAAGAGGACTGAAAGAGAAAGAAAGAAAAAGAGACACAATGGATGTATTCCGCTGAATAACGGAAAAAGACGTTTCGATATGCCGGCGCAGCTTCCCCACTTCTCGAAGCAATTTAATAGACTCTGAGACAGTCGCAATCAATTATCAACCTTAAGAACGACCGCTGTCGATAATTAATGAACCGTCGTCGGGTGTAATTTAGCTTTTCGAGGCGTACCTGACGACGTAATAAATTACTGCAGGGGTTACAAACGATGTCGTTGCGAATTTGTAACGCGATGGAAAAGCTCTCGGAAAGAATTTACTAGTATCGGTAATTCGCATTAATTAATGGTGTTCAACAATTTGCTTCACAATGATCATTTCTTCAGCAAGTTGGAGGTCGAAATGAGGAGCAATAATTAGTAATATACTAAAATTAAAAACATAAGTTACAAGAAAAAATTCAATTCAATGCTTATAATGACGAATCTTATACGCTATTTATGTGTTCTTGTATTGTGTTACGAGAGAAACTACGGAGAGAGAGAGAGAGAGAGAGAGAAAAGATCCGCAAACACGCGAAGCATTTACCATATTTGAGTTGTGTCCTCACTCAACTAGTCGCGATTTACGGTTCCCGTGTTAATTAATCACTTCTCCCTTGCCAAATATCGGCGAAACGCTAATACACGTCGCTAGAGGCGTTTACGCACAACGATGCGGAACAAACGCACAAGCAATATCCCGCGATGTATGCATACTAAAAGCGGAAGGACGATTCTATTCTCCAAAAGCGACTCTCTCACGAATTCTCTCGCTCAATGCGTGCCCATTCCCGCAAAACGGTAAATCGGCACACGTCGATATTGTTCGGGAGCAGTTAAAACAGCCGCAAGGACGCGATTAAATTTCATCTCGAGAGAGCATTAATTAAGCAACGCTTACCGCACCTCGCGGAACACAATTCTCATTTATTTACATGTGTATTCATCACACATGTCTCGTATGCAACGAGTTAGGACAGAATAAAATAGCTAACTAAGCTCTTACGAAAAATTTAACACGAGCGAAATTCCTGATTTTTTCCAAAATTAAGAAAAAAGATATAAATTAGAATGGCGAATAAAATATAATCGATATTGTATAAACATTTCCCTTAAAAGTATAATCTACTAAATTTATTGTTAATTTGTTAAATTTTGAATGCACAAGTTGGATAAATTAGGAGGCTTGAAGTTTTACCGAATTCTTATCAATAATTATAAATTATTAATTATATAATTATAAATTATAATTATCCGTAATTTCAACATATAATATTCTCAGATCGCAACAGCGATGAGACAGCGGTTACGATCTGAGAATTATCGCCAATTATTCTCCCACGGCGATACGCCTCTACATGCTATTGCATTAATCCCAATAAAAGGGGAACGCCATGTCAATAAAGATTAATTCGTGGAGCAGACGCGTTGCAATGGGACCTGTAGTCAGAAGTTGATGATTCTTCGCACATAGACCGAAATTGTTTATCGTTGTGCAGTCGAATTTGCGTATTACTCGCTGGATATAGCGCTTTGATTAGCGGGCTACTGAATTAGCCAAATAACATGCTTCGTGTTTGCACGACAAATGATCACGTGCTATACATCTCTATGTATGGAGTTTAATACATCCCATTGACGATGCATTGCTGTCGAACAATATAAATATTTTTCTCCCCCTTCTATAGAATATATTGTAGTAATGTTATGTATAATTATTAATAATAAATACATATACCGTATTAATCTATGCTATGTATAACAATTTTATTTAATAGTTGTATTGTCAAGTAATATTGTTTTTATTTTTTTCCTATTCAGTAATATTAATAATAGTAATAAATATTAAATAACAGATGAAAATCATGTACATGTAATTTTTATGTATTATATATATAATAAATTTTATAATATATTTATATATAATAAGTTTAGTTAACAGAGTTGTAAATAAATTATGTTAAATAAAAGATAAAAAATATTCTTATAGATATGTATATGTACATATACATGCACATGTATAAATATGCGCGTATGCAAAATTTTTCAAGAATTTTAAATGATTAATTTTTACTTCTTACTTAACTGTTAATATTAATAATAATTAAAAGCTTTGAGACATGGTGTGTAAAGCTTTGCAACGTGAGCACGAGTTTATACTGTTCATCCATCACGCTGAACATGTATGAAAAATAAATTATATTCTTCACAGATTCTAAGCATCCAAGGAAACATAAGAGCAAAACGGTACTCAACGTTAAATTAATTTCACTAAAAATTTTATTTACTCATCGCTTTTAATTCATTTATTCTGAATTCACCATAACGCTAATTGCAATAACAATTAATGTAATATCACAGTAATAGACGTCAATAGTAAATTCCAATAGTCAATAGTAATAGATCATACGTTAATAACAATGATAAATTAATATCACTTATAGATATTTCTGTCGAATAGATAACGAGATCGCTGCTCTACTCTGACCAATGTTCACATATTCACTCACATAATCGACGGTTTCATACATTTTAATAAACATTGTCAAGAGATGCTTTATATCAATAATTTCAACGATTTATTAAATTAATAAATTAATAATCGACATTTACTAATACAAACCTAATTGTAAGTATGTATACACACAAAATTTAATTTACTTTATAATTTACTATATGTTAAAATAAGCTTCATTAATATTATATGTAACATTATACAAATATATAACATAGGTAACATTATACAAAATATCAAGACAAATAATAAATAAGCATATACAGACATATACAAAACATCATAAAGTTTTATCTTGATAATGAAAGACAAACTAATGTCATTACAAAATATAAAAAGTGATATTACTTTTATTATTTTCATTTTTGTTATAAGGTACTATAGATTAATATCTTTGTATTTTAGATATGTGAGACATAAATTGTGAAAATCAATATTCTACGCATTAGATAACAAGATATATGGAGCCGGCAGTGCGGTAGATTAATGCGTTCCATTGTGAAGGGAGACAGACAGGTTCCCCTCGATATCATCTCGCGACATCGAAGAGCACCTGCTGCACTGTACCGCGTGTCTCTATTGCCACGGCAGGCTGCTATGGTCGTAAAACACCGTCACGAAAAGCGCGCGATTGATACGCGGCAATTTTACTGCAACGAGAAAGAGAGAGAGAGAGAGAGAGATATCATTAATGTCAGTTCCCGTTTATAGTTATCGAGTGATATTTTGCACGTAACCGGCGGTTGAAACCGGCTACAAATTTATCCTGCGGCAGTTCATGCTGTTATCCCCTACGAGATGTACAGGATGAATCAAAAATTGTCGCTGATCATAATTATTTTTTTCTCAATTATCTAATCCAATATCTAATTGTCTCTCCGTCTCCTGAGATAGATTAAATTCCAGATTAACTGGCTACATTTAAAAATGTTATACAATTTTGATTTGGTGTAGACGATCTCCTACTTCAATTTTCTACCTCATATTCTCGCAATTTTAACACTTTCGAAGGATCGATGCGGATGTATCACAGGTGTGTTCTTTCCTTTCAGAACTTTCGTATTAATCGCATATGTATTCTTCCGCTAGTAATATCGATTTCAGCACTGTAATATAACACCAAGTACAGTTACACGTGATAAACGTATGAAACGAATTATATATCGCCGAAATGGAAACGGACACTCGATATGAACTCGATATCGAAAAGCACGTGCTGCAGCATTATCAGGAATACCAATGGATTATCGAGATGCGAAAAACGCGCCGGTTAATTTCCGCACACGAAAATGCACAAAATCATTTCGAAATTTATGCAAACGCTTCATAGTATTATTCGTTGTAAAACACACCGAATATCAATACGACGCCGAAAATGTTCTTTTTTAAATATATTTTTTAATATCTCGATAATAGGACTTAAATTTAAAATTCCATTAGCATTAATTGCCACTGAAAAATTAAGAACACTATAAAAAATTTTAATTCAAATCTTAGTGCTTAACATTTAACATTTAATATTAAATATTCTTTCCTCCTTCTCGCACCCTTCAATCTGTAATTCAGAAACTGACGAGTTTCGAACTGAAAAGGTAATCTGAAAATGTTTACGTCGGATATTAATCACCGAAAACTCTGGTTGAAAATTTCATTAAAGTTCATTATGAGTCAGTACATAAATTAACATGCAAAGGGAGGAAACATTAACTTAAATTTATTTTAATGTTCGCGAATATCACAAATAACTTTAAACTTCGACGCAATGTACAACGGTGTAGCATGATCTCGAAAGTACATTTTGTATCCATCTACATGCCAGCAACAACGTCACCTGAAATTCGAAGAATGCATGCTGTCGTATCCTTTTTTTTACGATGACACTAATGCGAGATAGGTACAACGTCACTCTCGTGTAATGTTTCTCCTGGACATCTTTTATCATTTGAGATGTGATATAATATATGAATGCGAAATACACATGTATCTATAAACATTTTTCTTATTTCCATGATTTCTTTTTATTTTTTATTCATCTTTCTATGAATTAAACCAAACAATTTTTGCTTATCTGTTACTCATAATTTTTTAATATTTTATTAAAAAATCGCACACTAATTTAAGTCATGAAATATCCTTTTAGCTTTTTTCTAATAATTACTAATTAAATCGAAAGAAATATATTGCCATTTTCAAAAACAATTTCACGATTTGAATAATCTCTTCTGTTCCCTCCCCTCTTCTCTTTTACTTTCAAATTAATAAACTTTCTTGAAAGAAGACTTGTGCAATTGTCATAAAGAAACAGTAATAAAACGGGGCTCTTTCATTGTAAATGTATTGAAACGTAGACTGTGCTTTATTCCCTTTTCATAGTGGAATTATGGCACAAAAGCGCTACATTCCATATTACAGCTTTTTCTATTATTGTTAGAATTGCGATATATCTGTATATGTTTAACTCGTGATTTTAATTAATTTTTCGTAAATTTCAAATAATTTATTTCGCGTATCAACCAATAGATATATACAAAATGTTCAAACATCATCATTTCTTTGAAGGCAAAAGAAAAAATATAAATATCTTTTTTATCTGCAAATAATTTTGCTTTATAATTCTATCTTACATTGAAAGTTTCCTATTTGTAGTCTTTCCAATTCTAAATATTCCATCACGATAAACGTAAAACACACTTTTACTTCATCCCGAAGAAACTCGACGAAAGTCAAGATCCATGATAACGCTGCGATCTCTCTCATGTAGAATGAATAAGAAGAGACTCAAACGAGCGTGTTTAGCGTTAAATACGTGCCACGAATACGGACAATTGCTATAAGACTATATTAGTCATTGCTCCAGGATATCCATCGTTAAGTCGAAACGAGCGGCGACGCATGTTCTTTGTCGACGATTCCCCGAGATGATAGCCGCACGGAATAACTTGTCACGCAGCAAGCAGCAAGTTCGTTATCATTACTGATTCGCGCGTCTCTCCGTCTATTTGTGTGCAACACATTAATACATGCGGTATGCGGGTAGAAAATTTAATTGAACCACGACAGAATTTAATCATCGTCGCCTATACTTTAGAGGTGTTCGCTGAAGGATCGCATGTGCGATACTTTCCACGATATCGTTTCTCCACATTCCCTCGCTGTAATCATTGTAATTCCTTTTTAAAAAAAAGTATAATACACTAATATATGGCTCAGAACGCATCTGATTACGTAGCGATATTCACGAGAGCATTAACAATCCGTTTACGAAGCACTTGCCAATCTGATGACGCAATTGGACGCGACGGAAGGAATATTCATGCGTCGTTCATTGTGTTGACATTTGATTATTCAGAATGGAAGTGACGTTGATGTTAGATTGTACAGAATGGAACCAAATCTAACGGTAAACTTCAAAAGTTGACAAAGGACATTACGTACGTTTTACACAAAAGGGGAGATACGTTTTTTCACGTAGGATTAATAGTTGGAAGTTTTATACAATCTGAAGCTACGCGAATATATATTATGTGCAGAAAATAAAAAAATTATTATATGAAAATCGTAGAGCATATATTTTTCATGCTTACAAAATATCATATTCAATCATCTTATATTTGCAAAAGTGTTATCAATTTCTCAAAATAAATTTTTAGCTACAATATATATGTATATACGCATATTTTTACAATACGTCTATATACATATATAACTTAATAAAATACATTATGTAACAGAAAAATAATGACTCTTCTAATTTTAGAAATACAATATATAACATATACATATCAGACTAATAAAATATGAAATAGTAACCTGTCAGCTCTTTTCTGATATATATTAATCTGATGCGTTTCACGATTTAAATGGAACAACTCTAAATATATATATTTGACATATTTGTTAACACAATGCGGAATGGGAACACCATGTTCAATATTCTGGTAACTACTACTATGACATTTAACAGAAACAGCTTCGGAGATATATCTGTTTTATGCGAAGCGTGACAAAACGATCTCTCATATCCCGAAGGAAATCTCGCAGTTAGTAGTACCTTACTATAACAAGAAACTTAAATCATCATCCATTGTGTTGTAAAAGTTGGTAAAACAATTACATTCGTAGAAATTGCGGTAAAAACATTTGAAGTCAAGCCAAAAGTATGTCAAAATATACAGTTGTAATTTTAAGAGACTTTTTTTAACATTTCAACTAAATTAAAGTTTTAGAAATTAACTTATAAATGCAATTTAAATTTAAATAACTATCGTAAAAACTAACAACTGAGCAAAGAATATATCAGCAGTTTTACGCGAAACAAATCAAGCTTTTTATTTGCAGGAGATACAAATACAACTCAACTGAATTAATAATAATAATAATCAATTATGAATTATTTTTGCTATTGAAGTAATTTATTTGCGAATGTAACCTCGAACAATGATAATCTCGGTGAACAAAACTCAAAACCGAATTTGACATTCACACTGGATTCTTCAATTGCCAGCATTGAGCGGTTTCTGTCGTGGATTTATGCAGATTATATGTAATCAATAATCAGCGTACGAGGGAGGTCGCATTACGGCTATATAACGCGAGTCGGCGCATGCATTACCATAATCTTGAAGGTGGCTCTATTATGGCGCTTATTGCGAATAATTGCGTTAACTGCGTCGCTGCGTTGCTGCAGCTAGTGCTGTTGCTGCTGTTACAGCGGCTCTCTGTTATCACTTCCCGACATTTCGCAGCCGCGCATAGTCGCCGTTAATCTTGCCGAGCGACCTCTCGGGAAATTGCAAAATTGCCGTGCGTTCGATCGTCTCGATAAACGCGCGGTTATTGCAACCTTAATGAACATGAATTCCATACGAGTTTACCCGATAACAAAGTTAGCAAAAATAGTGAAATAAGAGAAAATGACTATTTTAGTTCTAAAAATAATCATATCATCAAAGATAAGGTAAGCAAAAAGTATATAAATCGAAACATGTATCTCGCAAATAAATCTGAAATACATTTAGCTTTTGTCTCTTTTGTTACATTTTTTGTTCATTAATAAAAAATGTTGGGAAAACAAAAATTGTTAATTTATATTCTGTAAAAGTTCCTTTTTATCTGTTTCGCGTTACATCATTATAACTTACGTGTATATAAATACACACGCAAATACAAATTTAAACAATGTTGTAGGTAACAATGTTTATCTTTTGTTAAAAACAATGTGAAATTTGTTGTACAGATAAATAAGCCAAGCTTTTATAAAATGTATGCAATACATTTCACGGAAAAATAATTAGCACTAAATATTCCATATATCTGTTTTATAATTAACGAGATGTATGCATTGAAATATGATATACTCTAATATTCATGCGGATATTTTTAAAGTCTCATGGATTTTGTGGGACAGTTTAATATCTTTTCATCAAAAACAGCACATTGTAGTAAAATAAAAATAATATAAAAGGAAAATATACATTTTAATCAGTTGGAAACTTCTAATTCATAAATTTACAAATAATGCAATGACTTGCAGTATTTATATGAGTATCTCGTTCCATATTTTTGATAATGTAAATTTTTGACAAGTGCAACAAACAACATATTTCACGGAAAAAAAGTATAATACCGTTACAATAAAGTATGAATGCATTTTTAAAGAAATTTTATATGTACTAAACAAATTATTTATTGGACAAAAAAATATCAAGTAAAATTTTTACTGCATTAAATGTAACATATTACATTTAGATATACTTCAATTTTTATTTTGTAAATTTCAATACAAATCGCTGTTTCTACCTTTTGCGTGTTTTTTCATTAAACGCGACATCTGCGTCACGTAAAACATTTTCCCGAGGGATATCTTCAATTAATCAAGTCGGCTCTTTTTGTGCGCAGCACAACGCTACAATATTCATACTTCATCCGTCATTTTGGAAGTTTTCCCGGCTGGAAGCACCAGAGAATCAGCCAGGTCATGCTGCCAATATCGCTGTGACAACATAACATGGCGTTATTTAATTTTTACTTTCGGAAGACGGATCCACTATGAAAAAGACTGGCATTCGTAAGATCTTCATTGCGAAATTTCTACTCTAAAAGACTAGCTAAGAGATGCTAATAAAATAAATCACCAACAAAATCGACGAATCGATTTATTCATTCTATTATTTATTCTATTATTGTCATTTTAACACTTTCTAAGAATGTTTCTTACATTTCCCGCAATTAATTGTGAGAAAGTGTAACGCTTAAATCGATTCTGCATATTTCTGTATGATTATACATAGATGTAATTATATATATATATATATATATATATAATATATATATATAATTATTATTATATTTTGGTCATAATTTTATTATCATTAATTTTTACAAATTAGAATACAACACTATCAGTTTTTTATTGTTCCGTAATTACAAATTATAAAGTATATGGCGCTTATCATTTATAGATTTATAATTTTATCAATTTTAATACTTTTGTTTTGATTATCTATAACTATATAGTTTTTTAATCGGCAATAAATTTATTGGAAACATAAAATTTTATAAATATAACGACAACGAAGTTAAATCTGAATAATGAATATGAAATAACTTTCCTTAAAGCTAATGAGTGGCAAAGGTTAAATAACCCATACAAACATACGTACGTTTCATTTAGAATACTTTTGTTGCCTTTTAAATAAAAAATGCTTCACGTAAGAAATTACTATTATTCCAAGATTGAATATTTAATGGTATATTTTTGTCCAGTGAAGAGAGAGAAACTTGCGTGATATGATTAACACGATAAGAGGCTTTGCTTTTATTATACTTTCACTATTACTTTTTATTTAGAATTCATTTTTATCTGTTATAAAAAGTTCAAGAGTTTATCATCAAATTCTTTCAATTTCTCTCGAATTCCTATATTATTCTTCTATATTATTCCTATATTATTCTCAGGAGTTTATTCAGAGAGTTTCAATTCATTAACATAAAATATATAAGATAATTCATTAATATGTATAATTATCCAGCTATCAATAACTTAATAGTTATGATATTGCAAAATAATCATTTAAATGTTAAGATCCTACTTTCATAATTTGCCAAGTTCTTTCACAATCCTTTCAACTTTTATTTATTTGCAAATATGATAAAATATATAAAAAATTTATAACAATATAGCGTTTTGTTACTAGAGATGAAAAGTTGAAAAAAAAACTAGAGATAAAATAAAATAAAATAAATGCAAACTAATCTTTCGTAATGCGAACGTAATGAATTAGCTGCAAGTATTAGTTTAAAGCGAATCAAATTATGTATCTTTAAAGATCGTTAAAAATTTCCAAAATTTTATTGAACTATAAATACATTATTCTATCTACATTTGGTATCCACAATTCGCTTAAATCAATTAATTTGCGTTCGCATTTTGTTTTTATTACTAAATATAACTATACGATAAACTTTTACTCACATTTTACGATCATGTTCAATCGTAAATAAGAGACGACGTAACATTCAATTTTGCTTTTCAGAATTATTAACTTTAAAGTAACAAATAATGTTTTTAATTATTCCCCCCCCCCCATCAAATTCTCGATTAAAAATTATCTGATCACTAAATTGACGATAGAAAGTAAAACTGAAAACTTTTTCTGAAAACACGAATCACTTGGATGTTAAATTTTTCTTCCAAAAATTGACGCAAATTCCAATAAAATAATATTAGAATATAAATATCGTAGCAAATATCGTATCAAAATCTTTAAAAAACACGATCGAAATCCCTCCCTTCTCCAAAATTTTATTTTCTACCATTTACGATTAAGTTAACTATTATGAAATTCATCTGTCTATGTACTTTGAGTCTCCTAAGATTTCCCTGACATCTCCTTGACTCTCTAGCTTGCCTCTTCCGACCAACCAAACTCAACTCACTCTTGTGCTTCGAGCTGCTCTTCCACAAACCCCTGAAAAACGACATCCTGGTCCAACGCAGCACTAGCAATTCCAGCAGCTCCGAAATCTTCCCCCTTGTCACGATCTGCCTCGCCAGCTTTTCCCCGTTCGAAAGCTCGTCTCTCTCTCTCTCTCTCACTCACAAATCGCAATGCCAGTTTCGCGCCACGTCCATGAATCCGAAATTGACTGATTTGATCGTTCTACATCGCCTTTATGGATGCCGCGTATTTCTGGTTTTTCTTAGAAAGCTACAAAATAAAGAAAATCGAGAAGAAACGATGGACAACAGCTGTTCGTTTCACAAGATCACCCCGGGAGCACTCGCGAAAACGTGTTGCGGCGGTGGCAGCGCGCCGCGATATGAACCGTCCGGAACGGTTTATAGCATCGCTTCGCCCTTGCGAGCGAACATGCGCATCCCAGGCCGTCCTTGTCCCATCGTTCTCTCTCCCTCTTTCTTCCTCTTTCTCCCATCGGCAGCCCGGATTCCAGTTCCGCTTCCGAACCGGATCCCACGCCAAAAGTATAAAGATTATTTTCACGCGTTCCGCAGCGCAGATTCAAAACGATCGGCATCAATTTCGGATCAATTTCAAAGTAAAAACTGAAAGATTGTGAATCGCAGATTCCAAAGAATTTTGAATCGTAAAAGAAAAGAGCCAAGAAAAATTCGGAAACAATAAAATCAAGATTTCGAAGGAATAAAAATAAAAAGATTTGACAGTTGCGTGCAAATTTTACTTCGTGATAAAACTTTTGGATTGTGCGTGATGAAAATAAGAATTTAAAAAATCCTCGATAGTTCGATGAATTTCGTGCCAAAATAACATTTTTTAATTGATGGGAGAGAAACATGGAGAATAATATTTGTTTTTTTATATTCGAGAAACTGTAACGTACGCTTGTATATGTCTCTCTCAGATCGAAAAAATAAAAAAAATATTCCGATATCATGTAATTACAAGTAAACAGAAATTGAAACAAAACTCGTGTATTACAAATTTTGAGTATTAACTTTCAAACAATATTAGAGGACAAGCTTAATATTGGATTAAACATCTGAAGTGACTGGCGACGGGTGGGCTTGCGAAGCAATTTAGTATTCATCTTCGCCGACGACATAGTTGCCAAGAAATTGATGCGTTGCTCGGGCACGCTCCAGAAACACGGGACGAGGGTCTCGCCACCTAATTTCATGGGAGATACCCGTCCTAAACTTACAGAGGAACAAAACTTCGTCCGATAATCTCGTAGCAAGTAACGGCCCCGCCCAGTTAATTTAACATGCTTACATTTCCGCACATTAAAGCGATGAAAAGCTATCGGTCCTTGAGAAAAAAATATCCTTCAATGTAAAAACAAATTTATGTCATAATGACACAATTTGAAATGTTTTATGTTTTGTAACAATATATGTCCCGTCCAAGAAAATTGTATAACAATAATAATAAAAAACTAATAATCATTTCTTCCAACTCATAAAATATAAAATGCGAGGTCAGTCGATATCGGGTTTTCTTGTCGATTTCGCATCAAGTGCGATTAAGCTTGAATAATGTTGGAATTGTCGGGAAATCGAAAATTAATCAGAGAAACTGATTTCGCAAATTTCCCCGTAATCGAAAACCTTCAGCCAACCTAAAGTTATCGAGTGTAGGCGTTCAAATTGGTCAAGTCCGAAATTCCCAGCTAAACCGGAAAATTTATCAGGTGTTCGTGTACCGTGCCGGTAGAAAATACGAGAACGAGAGCCCCATTCGATTATCGGGAGTCGTTATGCGTTCGTTAGCGCGCGATTGACTTTAGACGGCGGCGGCTCGAATCGATTTCACATGCGCTCGACGAAATTGCCAATCAATCGAGGAGAATCGGGAAAAACAACTGTCCTCCGGCTTGGTAAATTATCCGTATCTATCAGCCGCATCAGATTACGAATTGAACTCACCAGCAAAAATAAATCGCCATGAGATAATCATGCACTGAATAAAACTACAATTTAAAAGCGAGGAGAGAAAAAGAAGAGAAAGCGAAGAAAAAGATTTTATTTATTGCTATAAAATGAGTGTAATTAAACAATAAATAAATAATTAAAATGTAATTGATAGGTATAAAAAAAACAATAAATCAATCTAATAATTAATGTTCTCAAAAAATATTAAAGAAAATATTAAATTAAAAATAAAAAGGATACGACGATATAAAATTACGATATATATCGTATCATTAAATAAGAAGAAATATCATTGATTATTAGACAGGAAATTTTGAAAACACATGAAATAAAATGTACATACGCAATTTAAGGAAATTGCTATGTATATATTAAAAAAGGAATCAAGTTTTGTGAACATTCTCTTGGAAAGTAATCGGTTATTAAATCAATTGAAGTGGCGACCAATGACAAAAATGCACAAAGCGAAAAAATTTCGAAGCGAGAATGAGCTGTTACGGCGACCTGCATAAGATTGACGAGAGAAACTGGTACGATCGTTCTTCGGCAGGCGAGTCGTAAGTTTTTGTACGCTCGACTTAACGGAAATGTCGCAAAACTCTGCTCGTCGGTCTCGTTCGCGCGTCCCTTTTCTCTTCCACATTATGATTCAATCCTTTTTCACCATCGACGTGACATAAATCAGCAATCAAAAATGACAAAAATGACATAGTTTTCAATGTGTTCAGATTCAATGTTACACGAAACCGACCTCTGCAGTTAACAACAAGTGAAAAAACTTGCAAATCGTTTTTCTCGATACGTTTGCTAAAAAATAATCGATTTCAAATTGATAAAAAACTATCTATGCAAATACTTGACTCTCTTCTCCTCTCCTGTTTCTCTCTCCCTTTCTCTTTCTCTCTCTTTCTTCGTTTAGAATATTCTATTGTATGTACAGAGTGGTCTTTAAATCGTCTTTAACGTTTCGAAAATTAAGGAAATAATTCCTTGATTTTATGAAAATTTTATACACTTTCATTATAAATAACTTTTAATTTTGAAGATACAGGATGTTCAAGAAAAAAATTATATTTTTTTCAAATCTCGAAAATGATACCAATTATTCTCTTAAAATTTATTGTGCATTAGTAGTGGACTAGCTATTAGCAATTAAAAATTTTGGTATCATCAACGGTTATTAAAATCGGATTTTCTTACACTTAAACTCGCTGTTAATTTTTAATTACTCGTGTAAAGAAAAACTGTACGCTCATTGAATATCGCATGTCGTATGTAATTGTGCTAGTCTAAAAAGTCACAAAATAAGAAAATTTTCGATAAGTAGTTGATGTTGTCACAATTTATGAATTTTCCTGTGATATAACTTTTTGTTGAACACCTTGTGTCTCCGAAACAAAGCCATTTACGACAAAAGTGTATATAAACTTTGCTTCATCAAAATCATCTAAGGATTATATACTTCTTTAATTTCCAAAACATATTTAAAGATCACTCTGTGCACACACAGAAGTGAAAATAAATCTCACTGAAATTATACTGTTGAAACAGTTAAAATGCAAAGGGGATGCGTGATTTATTCGCGTGATGTTTTTTCAAGCAGCACAGAAAATATCAAAATGCAAAAATCGCAGGACTGAATTCAAGCAATGGTGAATATTTTTCATTAAAACGCGACGCATCGTGTTTTCGGGATAACGGACGGTCTACAAAGACCTCCGCAAAAAGCCGACATCGAACGTCACAGCTGCTGTCTTCACACCTTCCACATTTCTTCGTCATTCCACTCATCGATCGGTACTCCATCCTTTCGCTCTTTTCCCGATGCAGCTGGAATCGACAGGAATTCTGTGTTTGACAATGCTTGTCGAGCATGTTTGGCGGAATCGAATGACGTTTTTCGTGACATGTCGTAAATTCCTATGGCGAGATAATTGAACGGTTGCTTAACCTCTCTGTAATTTTTAATATTTTTATTCTATCTAAAGAAGCAAAAAATATAAAACTTTCATATAAGAAAATATTTCAATATAGCTTGGAACAACCTAAAATGCACTCTTAGCTTTATTAATTCTCGAGTAATTTTATCACTCTCTCTTTGTCATAGATAATGGATAATAAATTTAACTATACTAATTCAGACTTAATTACGTTTATAATTGTATTGTATGCTATATTGTATACTAAAAATAAAACGTCACGTTCGAGGCAGTCTGACAAAATCACTAAATTATCGATCGCAATATCTTTCCTCTGTGTTAGCTATTATTCCACTCGCTCTACCACGACACAGCTGACATTGTCGACATCGAGTCAATCCCAAGTTTGGCACGCTACTCAAGCACACGCGTGATACACGCGTGCGTACAATGTAGTTCGATACGGTCGTCAGCCATACGCAGTACGAATTCCATTAATCCACTCCATTATGCGGTATTATGCGTGACTCGAGTTTGCTCTGTAATTTCGTCTCTTCTCACAAGATACAAGCGAGGCATTGCATTGTTCTGCAATCCCATGCACAGGCATCAGAAAATGCATTAATATAGCATAAATGGGAAATATGATCTGACAAAATGTTCACTAAATAAATTTCTTTGGGTGTGAGTGTGGGGGGAGAGAAGGTTGTGTACATAACCCAAAAAATATAACTGTATAATGATGTATACATACAATATTAGAACTCTGAACTTTGACATGCATCTCATAAAATGTTATTTGCAGATAATTTAGAATAATAAATTAAAATCTTGTTATTATATATTAAATTTATAAAATTTCTCTTAAATATAGAAGGATATCTAAAGTGAAAATGTGAAATAATGTAAGTATGAAATAATTCAAAATAACGGCATCAAAAAGGAATCATACGAATTATGGAATCAACCTACTCTGATCTAAAACACTTCATTTATCATTTTACCTTCCACTCACACAATAGCATTGGACGCTCCAGTTCCAAGATATTGATCTATTATATACGATGTGTATACGTTTGATAACGGATCCGCAATATCGTGCAATAGAGATATATGTGCAGGATGGTTATTTAAGACCAACCATCATTAAATAAATATTTTAACTAATTATTTTACTATTATATATAATTAATATGTTGCTATTTCAGCTAATATATTCGCAGAAAGATAACATGTTGTCAATGAATCCTTTGAAAATACATATTCATTTTCGTTTTGCTGAAAAAAAGTTGTGACTCGAATACAAAATATTATGTGCAACCATTCGAATAATATCAGCCGCGAGTAAAAATGCAATTTTAAGAAAAAAGGAAAAGCGCAATCAGTAAAAAGCGACTCATATTTATTGGAAAGTATGGTATTTTAATATATTTTAATTTCGTACAGTAAGCGTATCGACTTGGACGTTAGTCCAGTTTTTATTAAAATTGTGGCGAGAAGAAAAAAATGCACAATAGCAATGTTGCGAAGTTAATTAAGTTCACATCTCGTGAGATCGCTTTTTTCACGAATACCGATCAAGAGGTTCTTGATTATGACCAGCAATATCGGATATTATCTCGCGGGAGCGATTCGGTTAGTGTAAATCGAGCATCATCATTGCGCAAGAACTTGTAGTAAATCACTCTACCAGATACTTATAAAACGGTGTAGTGCAACGTCGAAGGACGATGGATGATGCGATGGATGATGTATGATCAATAATTGTTCAATTGATTCTCAACAATAATGTAATAATAATCTTAAATTTTATGATATAATATGTACACACATGTACCTACATGTGTGTACATATTATATCATAAAATTTAAGATTATTATTACATGTATAACTTGAGTTTGGACAGTTATATATAAATCTCTCTACATAAAAAAAATAATTTAAAATGTTATCAACGTAACTGTAAAAAAATTGCCTTACTTAAATATTATATGTAAATATTATATGTAATCTTAACGAATCATAACCTAAAAACCAAGTACATACTCGAAGAAAGTTAAAAGATAAGTATTCGATCAAAGGAATATCCGCATTATATATTTATTATAAATTAATTTAAAAAAAAAAACTTTAATTGTATATTTGTCTGTAACGTTATATTAAAAATGATAAATGTAAAATGATAAATGTAAAAAATATAAAAAAATGTATTTGTTTAAATAGGTACTATACATCTATATATTATGCGAATAAGTTTTTTAAAATTTATTTGAAGACATCGCAATGTGTAATATAAATTTTTCTTTATCAAGTATATATTTTTGTAATTCTCTAAATATTACATATTTCAACAAACACGCGTTAATTATTAATGACTATTGGCGTTATACCGCGAACATAGTTATATGTTCCATAAAATCGTATAATAATCACGAAATGGTTCGAATATCGATTACAATCACGCTCTTATTACCATTTAACTCGTCTAATTTTTACTCTTCTTATTAAAAGATGCGTAACTGAAAATCTGAATATTGGCTGCGAAACGGATTCCGCAAGGCTATCGCAAATGAATTCCATTCCTCGTCTTTGAGCGCGTGCGAGCGAAGAAATGGATCCTCTTTCGTGACTCCTACAGGTGAGATGAAATCCAATTCTCTCGTCGAAGTAATCTAGATTGAGAGAGAGAAGGCGGGAAAATCCGACAAAGGAAGATGACGCATTACTGTCTCTCTGAATAACTCGGACTCTTGGGTATCATCGCGTATGCGAACTATGCCAGCTATTCTGAGCTTCACTGGAGACTGTACGACCTTACTACACGATCTTTGCAATTGACTCCACAACTTTTTCTTTTCTTCTTGAGAAATATCCGTAGTAGATACCGGCAAATTTCGCTTAGGATAAAGATAAGATAAATTTTCCACGCGGAATGTCCATCCACTTCATCTATGAATTCTTCAAAGAATTTGGAACTGATTTTTCTTCGTTAAAAATTCAATTACTCACTCTCTTTATTTCTTAAATTTTTGACATTAAATAACTAAAAAGAGTAGAGCTTAAACATTTGGAAAATTCGAGAAAATTTTATCCTGATCATAGCTGATCATCTACATCGAAATCATGGCTTCCTCTAATTCTAATCTCTTTGAATAAATGCATGATACAGTAAACCCCTTCGCTGCTAGGTATACGATATCCAGCTTCGTTAAGGCAATGTAAACGGAGCATGTCGGTTTGCTATTATACTACATGAGTACCTCAGAATTTCACTATTATTGAGTACAAGAATCTTCGAACTATTTCGTGATTATCGTAAACGGATTTCATGAAACATATAAATACGTCGTATTCGCGGTGTGACCACAATAATAATTAGTAATCACACATATTTGTTTAAATATGTAATATTTAAGGAATTACAAGAATATATTAATACTTAATAAAGAAAAATTTAAAAATTTATAAAGTTTCAGTAATTCATTAAATACATCTTAATAAAAATATAATAAATCAATTTCAAATGTAAAACATTTCCATTGTACCATTAAATATCTTTAAGCTCTTAAATACAACCAACTTTTACTAAATTTTCTAATAAAATGACTTCTAATAAAATTTCTATATTTCTATATTAATTTCATGTATGTTATATTGCTCACATAAAAATTTCCACTTGGCACAATTGCTCTTTATGTTTCATCAAAACGACTTAAATTTACTTTCTAAGATAGCATTTAATCTCTTTGTAACAATTTTCTGTATCTTATTTTACATTTCTATGGTAGACTACTCACAAAATTGTATGACGTATATCCGGAAGTAGGTTTTACTTTGAAAAAATATAACGCGTGAAACACCATTGAATGATAGAGATATATCGTACGTCCTAAATCCGTCCTGGTTTATTAATATAAAGGGAACTTTGACCCTTATGTGCATATAACACGGATCGTAACCTAAGAAGATGTTGGCTAAGTGAAGACTTCACGTAACAGAAGGAGGACGAGGAACGCGAGACGAAAGTCTCGAGAGGACTTGCATCAGCCTCGCACACGCGACCAGCGTAGTCTCACTTTGTATGTGTGAACTTCGTGTACTTTCAAAGGCAGACATCTTGAAATAAGAGTCCAACTTGGTTCAATCTATTATCAACCAAATATATTGTTATTCTACATTTAAAATTACGAATTTTTAAATATTAAATTAATACAATAATAAAATAGTAAAAAATAATAAAAATTTTTTATAAAACAAGATAATATACAAAATTGTATAAATACTTTTTTAAAAATAGTTTTTTCTCATTTAGAGATTACTAAAAAAATTAGATATATGAAACTTATTTATTTTATTAATTATTATTTTTAAAGATATGTATATTTCCTTGACACGTTTTATTAGAGATACCAAAATCTTTCATTTCAATCTACAAAGCTCATTCTTTGAGATAATTTCGAGTTAAATTAAAAAAATAACAAGCTCTCTTATATGTGTCATATTTTCTTTCTTATATTTTTTTTCGCAAAAAATAGAAAAAAAATTATTTATTATTTTACCGAGTAAAAAAAAGTGCACTAGAATAAATATTCGAGAATAAATATTCGAGAATAAATATTCGAGAGAATATATACACATAAACGTAGTAATACATTCGTGTTAAGTTGTTCTAATTGTAAGATCTGAGAAGATCAAGAAGGATTCACGTTCGTCGTGACGGATCCTCTCATCTTTCATTATCTTCTTTTATTCTTTTTCTCTCTTTTCCTTTCTCTCTTGTCTGACTTCTTTTTCTCTCTTTTCCTTTCTCTCTTGTCTGACTACCGCTGCAGATGCCTCTCCTTTTCTAACGATCGACGATCATATTTCTCGTTTTACACGCGAACCTTCCTTCTCCGGCGTCACTTTCCCCGTCTTTCACCTGCCATTCACCTTTCCCCTCCATATTTCGAAAGCTTTTTCTTTCTTTTCAGGGCCAGTCCAACGATTTCGACTGGTTTTGATCAAGCTAGTTGATGACTTTTCAAGAGATTTCCACATTTCTGGGGAAAAGACCCTTCGACATTTTCTTTGAATTTTTATAACTTCCAATCAAGGAAGACAACTCGATCATCAATTGCCTACAATGAAATTTGCAGTAATGTTGAATTTTACAATAACGCTATAGCAATTATTTAGAATTTAGATTATGCTACACATGCACAAAATTTACATCATGCTTTTGATAAAATCAGTTTCACTAAAACTTTATCTTCTCTGTTATATAACATCGCCTTTTTCTTATCCAATCACATATTTCTCATCATTATCAATGGTAATTGATTATTCTATCATCAAATACAAACGCGCAGTAAAATGTTGACTGCTCTTCGTTGAGTTGTAATAATTTAACATTAGAATTGGAAGCCAGCTTGAACAGCTTCTTCTTGTATCATGCTCACAGCTTTTACTAAACGACAGGTTGTCGTTTCCTTCATAATCCCATTTAATGGAAAAACATTGCCCAGGTTGCTCGGTGTTTCATCAACGACGTAATTAGAGGAATTCCGTTCGCAAACGAGAACAAGAGCGAGATACGCGTGATGCCTTTACCCTTCATCGAGGTAGCACTTGCTAATACTTGCTACAAATAGTCTGCACAATTGGAACCAAGGAGATCGCAGCCGTTCGCGTTCACACGTCAGAAACATTTTGAATTTTGTAGGACGATGTATTAATTTACGATGTATTACACGCGCTTTTTCCAATTTCAATTTGTTATTCTTTTTGAAGAGTTAAATGACACCGCAAAAAGCGACAATAAAAGCGAAAAATTGAAAATAACCTTCAGGTAGAAATGCTATTCAAACAATTGTAAGAATAATTGAAATTACAAAATAATTTGAATAAACAAATTCAGTATTATTTAAGTTGTGTAACGACAATTTTCTCATTGAACAATCGTTTATCAAATATTGCATATTATGACTTACAGTTGCTTCTTTTTCATTGTTATTGAGTAAAAAAATCATTTCGATGATATTAATACTATTAAACTTATAAACATGGTACAATTAAAATATAGAATAAAATATTTTCTTTATTTTTCGTGTTTTTTTCTTTTTTACTATTTCTTTTTTACTCTGAACTTTCTTATCATTCTCTTGAGAGAATTTCACGAACTGACATTGTACCAAATATCAAGATATATAGAATGGACTTGCATGTTGTTCAGGTATATGTACACATGTAACACCAGAGATGCGAAGAAAAATTTATCTCGAATAAGAAAGAGAGAATAGAAGAGAGGGCAAGAGATCCACCGAGAGAATAAGAAAAATTTTGTGACCGTTAGCCAGCTGCAAGTAACCGCGTGCGCTTACATGAGAGAAGTCAGATGCATGTCCGAGATCGGCTGATGCAAGTCTGGCGCGGGCTCTCGCGATGGAAAGGCCAGACACACGAAAGAATTCAAGGTTGGAAGTGTGTAAGTATAACAAGTTGTCGTCGTCGTCATCGTTTCACGAGTCGAAAGGAAGGCCGACAGTTACGAGGAGGAGAAAAGAAAAGAGTGGTGGAGAGATAATTGGGCCCAATAAGAGTGCATGCATACCGGTTGATGCAACAATCGGGCCTCTGGTCTGGATTGCCTTACGCGGAAGGAAGTATAGACAGTTAGGGTCACATCTTTCTTTCTCTTTCTCCTCGATTTCGAGATCTTGCAGGCTATTAACTTTCCCTATGCTTCGCTAATTAATCAACGTGGTTAAATGGAGTTATTTTATCACGTTAGGTATAACCTTTTACGTTGTGAATCAAAATCTTCGCTTATGTAACAGCTTAAATATTTCTAACTTTGCTTTTCTTCTAAAATGATTAAATCGCGAAAACAAAATAATAAAAGAAAATTTACATTTCTAAATTAATCGTAAATTATTTAACAATAATTTTTTATCCTGTTTTTGGTAACATAGAATTTTATTCTTATTAAAAAAGAATATAGTATAGTTAAACAAATTCTACTTTTTTAATTTTTAACAAAGCTATCTTGTTCTGCATCAATAAGTGAGTTTTTTGCGAATGTATTACTGTTTTTATACAATTCGAAGGGATGGCGCGAATCTTCAGCCATTCGCGATCGGAAACAGAAAAGCGTGCATCCCATTTTTCTTCGTTAGGACGTAGACGCGAGCACGCTGAAGAAAAGATACGACGCTGAAGCGAACAGGTCTGCCTTTCAGGGACGCATACAAAGATATCCGAACCGTCTTTATTATTTGACAAATGTACTTTGACATTTCAGAAACGGAATGTGACAAAGACACAAATTTTGAACAAAACTTTATTGGGTAATTATTAAGTTGCGATTAATAAATTAGTACAGATTAAGGGAAAGTTCTGAATGAAATTCGTCCTGTATGAAATTTAGTAAAAATATAAAAATATAAAAATATAAAAAAAAATACATTTCGAAAGATTTAAAAAGTAAAAATAATATTCATAGAATCTCAAAAAAATCTGAAAACCGAATTATTTTCTATTTAAGGACATCGTTCCTTCATTGTATCATTTCGAGATAGTTTTAAATCTACTTTTTGTTTTTTTAACATTTTACGATTGTAACTTTGCGCATGTAATATTATGTTCCGATTTTTTACATATAATTTCGCCTGATATTCATCCCAAATTCTTGCGTGCGTCCCTGTCGCCTTTTGTTTTCGCAAGGCGGATTCAGTGATGCCCGTATTCTCGAAGAGCCACGCAAGAGCCGTAAATCTCACGGTAGCAGAGGGCTGGAGAACATTTTTTCGTTAGAAAAAGTGAGAGAAAGGGGAGGAGAGAGAAAAAATGGCGAGGAGGATCGGATGAAAAAATTGCTAGAAAGGACGAGAACTCTTGTGCGAGTTCTCTCGCGGAAATCAAGTAATTTCTCGGGGGACATTCACGGCTCACTTTCTCGCCATCACTATCCTGTTCACTGTTGGTCGGAAAAAATGATTATCTTGTGGCTACAACGAAGGAAGTGTGTTGCGACAAGTTGGAAAAATAGCAAGAGAAAAACTAATAGGATCGACTCTCAAATTATCACACATCAATCTGCGTGAACCGTAATGTAATTTTATTTTATATAAATAAGACAATTCAAAAGAAAAATTGATCTTGTTGGAAAATATTCTTTTCTTTTCAATTCTATATTTTTTTGAATAATTCAGAATTAAAATTAAAATCCTTGACTGATATTAGCCATACATCATACTCCATCACCATTATTAATTGTTACTATTATTATACATGTTATTAAGATACATATTTTTTTATATTATATTTTATACATGTTATATATCAATAGAAAAATGTAATGCATTAAAATATTTTTCATCGATATCATCGCGTCATTATCATAAAAGTCATTTATAACAGAGTTCGACGACAGTCAGAGAGGCACTCTTTATAATTCCAGACACGAAATCGCAGCGAGAAAGTTCTTTTATTTTCCTATCGGAAAACGTAGCAAAAACGAGGTCAATTCATGCTTATCCGTTCTCCGTGAAAATCGACAAGAAGTCATCGATCAAAGTCCGCATTAAAAGCATTCGCATTCGTCATTCCTCATCGACTATTTAAGTCCAGGATACTGTTATGCATCCATGTACACAAAACTGAGGAAAGTAAAAACTAACATAGATTTATGCTCGCAAAAACTTTCAGCACAATATTTCAGTACTACAAACAAATGGCGCGTCGCGCGTGGTAGCGTTATTTTCTCTTCAAGCCTTTCACGCAGTCAACTTTATTTTGATGAACATATGGACCAATATAAAATATTTCACTTCCATATAACATTTTAAAGTTATGTACCACATCACTCGGTTTTCACTGTTTAACTTTCGATAAAAAACTGTTTTGATAAAAATTCAAAGAATAGTTTGAAAATAAATATGCAGAAGTACATTCTGCGCATATACTATAAATATAATTTATTAAACACGTGAACAATCGCTCATTCTCCATCATGCTGTGGAGAAACGAGAATGGAACCGAATGGTTGTTATTCGTGAATATTACGAACAGTATTCGCGAGAGAATAATATACGGCGGAAAAATCCCGAGAATTTTCCATAGTAAGCGCATGAAAAATTATACATCCTAGTCGCGGATTGTAGCAATTCTGGAATAATGGAATTATGACAGGTGTGGAAAAAAGAACGAAAACGGTGAATGTAGTAATCCGGTGCTTGATCTCTCGCGGAGAATCTCGCGAGAAGCACAAAAGCTCGGCGCGCGATTCACAATCGATTCATAATTCTCGTTTTCTTTTTCTCTCACGAAAGCGAACGAGTAGAAATACGTCATCAACTGAAACGCTGGACAATTCGCGAAAACTAGAACAAAACGGTCAAGTAACACCGCATGAGGAATATGTATATAGAATATGATAAAGACACGGCAAAATTGCAGAACGTTATGGCCGAAGAATGAACTTGTTCCACGAGTTTGGAGACAGCTCCTTTTCAAATTTGGACTGTGCCTGACTTTCAGCTAGAAATATATTCCAGAATAATAACAGAAAATTAAAACATATTAATGCTTTAAAATATCTGAAAGGTAGAAGGAAGTGACGAGTTCTATAGGAATTTATTAATTATAAAATATATTATTATATATATATGTGTATATATACATATATATGACATTTTATAATTAATAATTATAAGTTAATAATTATAAACATTATACACATATATATTATATTAATATATATTAATTACTTTAATATATATTAATTAATTTTATAAAATATTTTTATCGTAATATATTTTATATAATTTTTACTAATTAAATAAAATATCAATAATCAAATACTAAATTGCTCACTTTTATTTATTCATTTATACTTGTATTTCATTCGGCAACCACTTTAATTCAGCATAATTCTCTCTCTCTTTGTATCTCTTCACAATTAGATTTTTATAAATTAAATGTGTTTGCCAAAAAGGATCATTCTTGAATCCTTTAGAGCTTTTATTCCTACTGCTGATTCAGTTGTATCTCTTTTTTCTCACTTTTCTCTTTTTATTTGCCCTTCCTTCATCTTCTAACACCTTGAAGAAGTGCCGATTCAATTCCTTTTCTACAGTGTGAAGACTGTCGTGCGCTTCCAACATGCTAACGTTAAATTAAATTCATCGACGCGACACGACTAGCGATGACATTCCTTGTCGCTATCCGAATGTATCTCTAATGTCCGCTGATGAGTTTGTCTCAAGTGTACAAATTTCCCCTCCAGTTCTCTTAAATACACCGGATTGCTAGCAAAACTAATATATTATAAATAGATGAGATGGATAGATGAGTAGCGCATGTGTTGAATAATCGCCAATCTCGTACATTAACGCAAATTTCCGGAGCTCTCAATCATATCTCGTCCTCGGCAGTTATTATTTAAATTAACATTTAAATTAACAGTTATTATTTAAATTGACAATTAACATGTAAACGATCTTTCATTTATAAAGATTTTTCAAATGAGAAAAATAAGATAAACCATCAATATTTATTTAGAATAAAAATATTAATATTAATAAGTTCTCTCTTGAAGTATCAACAATGTTCCATTAAATCGCTTTCCGAAATTTTATTCTTTATCAAAAAAATTAAGGTGATTTTTTAATATCCTAACATTTTTGTTATGATGACGTAAGTACTTTGTACAAGTTAAAATGATATTAAAGCGATTTTAAAAGAAGATTTAATTGACTATCCGATGACAAGCGGAATTTCGCAGTAATGGAAACTATTGATTGAACTAGAGATTAATAAAGTATATTGCGTAATTATAATCGTCTGTGCTAATTCGTCTAGGTCAACCTCATGACCCGGTACTGTATAGACGCGTGTATCGCGAGAGACTTTCGCAATTCAATATGATAAGAACGTAAATATTATGCGCAAATCTATCGAAACTTCACGATTAGTTTTGTAATACAAAACTGCGCATACTGAACTTGACACCGCGCGAATCGAGCGGCTATGTCGATGAATCCCGAGGCCTTCAAAAATTTACTCCTAGTCGGACAAAGATCAATCATGATTCTTTATGTGCATGTATTATTGACATGTACATAAAATTGCATAATGTCGCGATAGTGATAAATTGTGCTATCGTTTATGTCAAGTTAATTATGAGATTTACATATAAATGTACATTCAAAACAATCATAACACATAAATCCTTTGTATAGAACTAAATTTAAATAACATTTCACGTCATCAATTTAAATAATTGTAATATATATCATAAACTTGTAAAAATATTTAATTATCTATAATTAATTTTTTAATTAATTTAATTAAAAAATTAAATTAAAATTGCATACTTAAAAATACTTAAAAAATTAAAATCATTGATATGCAAAACAAATTATATCATATAATAATATATCCATAAAATACGAGATTATCTACGTAACTTATAGGATACAACGCAAATGAGAGGTTAATCACCCGCTATCATGCAATTTGATTGCGTCATCCTAAATTGGACTAATACAAAACCGCAACGCATATTCTCGTGCGTTATCTAATATGCATCGGTGCATATCACTGCCAGATTTCAAAGTCGCTTAAAGCGCAATAATATTTTTGTACACTTAGGATGGTATAATCGGTGCATAAATATTGCAATAGACATACAAAAAGCGGATAAATTACATTTTGCGATGACAATATGAAGTACATCATTATTTATTGTTAAAATAAAATAAAATCGTCTCGTCGTTGAAACGCGAAACGTGTGAACAAATAAACTTTTTTCTCTATCGTTCTAAAGAGTGCAAGGAGAGCGATATTAATCTTTCTCGCCTCGATGAAGAAAAGCTTGTCGCAAACACACTTGCGTTATTACATTCACTAGGATGTGAAAAATCGATTGATCCAAACCACCCGGAAAAATTAATGCGATCTAAAAAAAAATTAAATACTCGACGGAGATAGATAGCATTATTAATCTGAAATTCTTTTAAGTAATATGTTAGTCTTTTTGTACATATTACAAGTTAAAATTGTTAAAATAGACTCTAGAAAGAAATTATCTACAAAAGTGAGATATTTGCCATAAAAAAATCTAACTTTGTTAAGATATTTGAAACAATAGAATGCAATAAATTGTAGTGTTCTTCGCCCACCTTAACGACGAAGAATAAATGGATTAAGGTTAACGATACCGCGTTCTGCATGAAATCTCAATCTTGTAAATCCTTCTTCGCGGCGAGAAACCGAAGAAAGCTCTCGGCTGCTGTCCAAGAAATCGAGTAAAATGTACGATAAGGGATTTGAAATTTTCAGCCACGATGGGCTGACTGCACCCCTAAAACATTTACAACCCGTAAGCTGTCTGCGCTAAACTTTTCTACGAACGTGACTCCGAATTTCATCGCCGGATTCCAACTACTATACGCGATGTTATTTTCAAGATAGACGAGTTTAAGGCTTTAGACTTTGAAAAGATTTCAGTTGAAAAGGAACATAAATTGTAAACTAATTGATAATCTTAAGTTGTTTAAATTTTTGAAAATAATTGCAGACCTCGAGTTTTAAATTTCTAAAAAAATTCAAATTTTCTACAATATTCAAATATTATTGAAAATAAATCTATAATAATTTGAAATAAATATAATCCTTTGATAACCCAAAATGGAACATTGAAATATTTCTTAAACAATGCACAATATTAATTTATATATGATTCGAATTTTTAATCAATTTTCATTAAAATTCAGTAAGTTAAAAGCAGTTTCACGCCGCTTTCAAAAAATAAACAGCTCTATATATACTATATATTTCCCCCCCCCCCTTGCTAACACAGACTGCTATTGTTTTTTCATATTAATATTTCATATTAAATCTAATTAATCCTATAAAACACCATTAATAGAGCTTCCATCAATCGATACTTTATACCTTTTATTTATCTTCTTTATCTTTATTACATCTTTATTTAACAAAGTTTAATTAAGCATGAATACTATTCATTATTACTGTTATTATTTCAATTTGTCCCATCGATATATATCAATATATTATTAATTTATGATAAAATTTTGGCACAAGATTTTTGAGGGTATTAACTGCTCTTTTCACTTTACTTGTAACATTTTCGGACGCTTTATAACATCGACTCCTGTGGAGCTGCACAAAGACGCGCGCTACATTGATTAATCTACTTCTTGCGAGTGCTATTACTTTGCTACTGCTTCAAGACCATAAAGGTCAACGGCGACATTTCGAGATGGGAAATGAATTTCCGCCGAGTCACAGACACTCAACACAGACGATCCTCTAACAGCACGGCTCACCGAAAAGGACAGAATTTCAGTCACCGAAATGATGGACGCGTATGCTCGCGTATATTTGAATAAACGATGATGCCAGATGATGTAAACTCGCGAGCACATACGAGCATATGCGCGAACTGTAAATTTGTCGACTGGTGCACCGACTATACACTATGGCGCATCGTCGACATTGTGTCGTCGGAAAAATGAAAGCGTATCCTACAACCAGAACAAAATTCATATAATTTGAAAAGGAAAGAGGAGAAAATTTTGAAGTATAAATAATTAAGAGATAAAATAAATTTTTTCTGATGAAGAGTACAGTTAAATAGATAAAGTTTTAGGAAAAGATTTACGTATATACATTATTTATTCTCTTTTTTGCGTTTTTCTATTTTTAAAAGTTACATCTTTGCATTACCACACATATACATTAACAAGAACTATTATAATTAAATAAATAATATCAATATTTAATAATAATAATAAAATTTAATATAAATTTGATGAATAACTTAACAATAATGAATAACTTAATTTTCTGATAAATTTTTATATAAATTACCAGTAAAAAAATACAAAATATGCAAAGAGACAAATAAATACTTCATATCTATTTGTTGTTTCTACAAGAAAATGTATACATCCGATCCTAGAAGAAATATTTATTCTAGCATTTCTAAATTCGGAGAAATTCTTACAATATCGAAATCAATATTTTCTCTTGCAAAATACTGAAACTATAATGTTTGTGAATACTGCGAATATATAAACGAGTCTTGCTATCGCGAATTCCAGCAAGATTACGTTCGATGAATTACGGCATCGACCGATTTCTGACAGAACTCACGATTGACAAAAAGTGAAAACTGTACGTGACTTTATTATGTAAAGCAACTGTGGAGAGACGAAAATTATACCGTACAAGGAAATTGTATAAGGAAACACCATGCCACCGAATTATCATCACGAAGCATAAGACAAAAAGACTTTTAAAAAAGCTATTAAAAAATTCACGGATGTCTAATGGTTATAAGTGAAAGGAAATCGTGCGCGTGCAATAAAAGTGCATGATTAAGATATCACAGTGTATATGTATAGATTCAAATAAAAAAAAAGATTCCGTTGAGAGAATACTCGTACGTTGTTTTTAATCGATCTCATTGACCTCGTATGATTAATACTCTCTGTAGCGTGAATTGAACTTCCCGGCAATGTAATAAATTCATTCAAAAAGAAAGTTACGTTTGTATTATGTGTGACTAAATTCTTTCCTTCTGAACGTCTCCTTGTTAAATTTATCTGTAAAATGATACATTCTTAATTTATTATGGATTTCTTTGATAATCACAATTCTCTCGAAGTAAGTTGTAAAAGTATGGATCTGAGATTGGAAATCATTAAATGAAGTTACTAACATAAAATTGTTGCTTTGATTAAAATCAGTCGATATCAGTTTTTTTCCTAAAGAATCAATAATCTTGAGAATATTTTGATTTTGCCATCATAATTACACAATTCATGTTTGCTTTGTTACTATTTTCCGAACGTCGTATCGCAGTGTGTATTTTGATGAATTCAAACACACTGCAATAAATATTGATCGACATTTATTCCAAACGCAAAAACGCGACGTGAGGATCGATGTATGTACGCGAATCGCTTGACAACTGTAAATATACGTTGTCGCCGTAATAAATAGCATGCACGACAATGTACGTCACACTCGTATCTTCAAAAATGAGTATGCGCGACTTCAATATTTCATCGTATATGATATGCTTCGCTCGTTCCACGATAAAGCAGGGCGGTGCAATCTCGCAGTAAAATCAGGACAAAATTATGTGTAATTTTTATATTTACACAAAAATTACGGCCGAAGACAATAATGTACCAATTGCACAACAATCTCTTAATTTGTATGTCGGTATTGCATTTGCAAAATTTATCCTTTAATTTTTCTGAAAACACTTAACGAGAACTAGAGTAAAAATTTGCGAACAAAAATCTGGAAATTTCTTTGTTTCAAATGTTAACACATTTAACGGAATAAAATATTCAAGTTATATTGAAATTTTAATATTTGGATTCGCTTTTTTGAATGTAAAGTAACATTTTCAACCAAGAAATATTTAATGTTCGATTTGCAAATAATTTCTGGATGAGTTTATTAAATGTTTTATTTAAAAAACTATTATAGCGTTACTTTAATAAAGTATTAATAAGGTATTGTCTTCTTATCTTAATAAAGCATCATCTTATAATAAAGTATCATCTTACGTTTTACCTTGTATTAATCGATAAGAATTCTTATATCATATATTAATGGATCGAATTGAAGTTTACATACAATTAGCGAGTTCATCTCTAATTAGTCACAGCGTATTGATTACCATTTGCAGACAATTTTTGTAAATAATCATCCAACTACTCAATCATATTCGTTTACGTAATCGATAGTTTGGTTACTATGTTCAACACGGGTTTCGAGTCATTTCGATAACACCGTTACATCGATTACGGTGATCCGTGTGCAACAATCAGCAGGGGGAATTGCGTCGCTCAGAACTGTTTCATTTGGCAGCAACTGAACGTGTTGTTGCGCGAATTACACCGCGAATGCTGATTCGCTCTCGAGGGAATGGCATGTCCCGATCAGTTTGAAACTGCATTAAAACGAAGGCGATGGTCTTCGAATCGAGACGCGCATCCTTAAAGGAAGCGCGCCGTCGAGCAGCTTCGAGAATCTCTCCTCTCGTCCCGGAACGGAATTCGATTACGAACGACTTTAGTCGAAGAGATGTGCTACTTATAGGAGCCGAGAGAGATATCGTCGCGTGTTATATCGAATACGGCGAATGATGAACCTTGGACTAAAATCTTTTATTAATTGGATTAAAATAAGTTCGTATGAGGTACTCAAATAAATTTAAAATTATTCTATACAAATACAAACTATAAAATTGTAGAAAATAATAAGAATTTACATGTTAAAGGTTATAATAATTTAAATTCTTTAATATATAGAATGTACGAATGATAAGAACAAAAATATCAAACTTTAGCCTTGCGTCAATCAGAAGAAGATTACGTGAGGCAATTAATTTCAGACTAATATGTAGCAATACATATATAACAGTCAAGAACAGCAAATTTCGTCTTTATTTTGCAATAATCGATTTAAAAATAGGGAATAACTTACTTTTATGTCGGGAAAATCTGCGGAGTTTCTTGAAGAATGGCATGCTGACTCGTTCTTTCTGGTGATCGAACACTGCGTCGTTGTCGAGATATTGATCCAATATACCCAATCGACCGTGATCCACAAACTACGTTCACCGATTGAGATCGCGATCACGAGAAATGAATGAAGGAGGACGGTCTTCGTTCGCGAGTGTGCCAACTCAAAGTGCTTCGTGACTCTCGGCGTACACACGCATGTGTACGTCACACGCTCTCATGAAGTTTACTTCTCCCCCGCGGTAGACTCGCACGCGTTACGTCGCTTTCCCACTTAACCCTTCTGCCCCTCCACTGTCGCGATCACGATCGACGTGGTCATTACGTGCGTGTTCCGGATCAAGGATGACACTGCTGACACTGCTAATCGTATATCTCCCTGCATGATTATTTTGTCTATTAGCGAGAATAAAATGATTTTGAGAACTAAGTTTCCGTACCGGAAATAGCGATTATTTGATTTTTTAAATCAATGTTTCAGTTATATCATATTTGTATTGTATAGCATATCATTGAATGTATAATATAATATTTAAAATTAATTATTCAAATAATGGTAATTAAAGTAAGCAATAATTATTTTCTACTATAATTATGTAATAGAGTGTCTCTTACTATATATTCTGATTTTCAAGAATTCTTAAATTAATTACATACTGACACAATTCATCACAAAGTCGAAAGTTGTCTTATTACATAATAAAATATTACGTAAAAATTTTGATATTGAAAGAATTAATGTACATGCGAATACTGCAAATTTTTGAACGACAGCTAAATTGAGCAAGAAATTCACGCGTCATTTATTAGTTTTACGTAATTGAATTCGAATTAAAAATGCTAACTTTGGAATTAAACTGAAATTAAAAATTCTGTGAAATTTACTGTAAACAAAAAATTTTATAAATTCTAAAATAATTAGACATCAACCAGACACATATGTTTGAATTTTAAATATGCCAAATAAATTTATTTCGCCATTTCCATTTCTCTTATGCTGTTATTCAAAAGCTGCCTGGTTTAATTCACGAGCTTATATTAACAATTCTATCAGAGATTCTACTGCTCTTCAGTCTCTCTTTCAGGACGATTCCTTACTTTAGTATATATATATATATATACACCGGCTATCGGAAATGTCTTATCGCCAATACGATCTATTGAGCTCTCAGGGCTTGAGAATTGTTCTCGGCCGTCGTCCTACTACCTCCACTGGAGGATTCGGCAAAAATCGTCCAATCGTCTTTACGACCGTAAATAGAAAAATAAAAAGAAAAAGAACAGAAATTGAACACTACAGACGATGGTCGCAACTTCAACTCCGATCCCTCTTCCGATCTAACCTTGGTGAAGATGTTAGCCTCGGCCAGGTTAGCTTAAGCTATCATCCTTCGGGTATTCGTGAATTCGTTTACTTTACGTCGGACTTTAAGGCGATCGAAAAATACGAAGTCGACAGCACGATGTAAAAGAAAATGAGAAAGAGGAAGAAAGAAAGAAAGACATATATAAAATTGTTGGGCGGGGCAGCGGATAATTGGCAGGAAAACTCGATTAGCTTACCGAGCAAGACTTTGTTAATTGTCGGAAAGTTCAAACTCGAAAGGTCGCACTAAAACAGAAAAGAGGCAGCCGTGGTTGAGCAGCTCGAACAGCTTAACTATAAAAGAGCATTTCCCGAGTTCGAACTCGCAAAATCGTAAGCACGCAATGACGAGATTCTTTGTGATTTAATTTCTTATCCAGAATAGAGAAAGAAAATCTACTTTTAAAAAATAAAGCAATATTATTTAAATACTATGACAATAAATATAAAAATTAAATGTAATAAATGTACATGTGAAAGATAGATATACAAAAGATAGATATTACAATTTTAAAGTCTTGATGCTATTTTCTATTTAAACTTTTAAGTCCATAAAAGAGTCATGATATCCTAAAGATCTTTTTATAAATGTCTTTTAATTGCATTAATAAAAATCTAATTTGGAAAGTTATATTTAACATATATGCGATGATACCGATCCATATATGTATCTTGTGCAAGCAAGCTTTCTTGTTGCAATATCGTATATACATAGCAAATCGGATTGGACATACAAAACTTGACAAAGTGCTTGTAAATAGGCATAAAGTGCAATTTGGAAGTATAATTAACTTAGTGAAGGAAGGACACGCGATTCACAGATGTCACACCTCTCAGAGAAGCCGATCTATGTAGTTAGAAACAGGCGCTCGAGTTTGAGCTTGTCAAGCTTACCACGCGGGACTTTCTGCGTAATGCGCTTTTCATTAAAGTTTCACTTCGCTCTGGATTAATATTGAATAACGTTAAAGCAATTTTGCATTGCTCAAAGGAGAAAAATATCTGCTTCATTTATATTCTATCTATAACTCGAACTTACTCTCTATATCTATAATTAAAATATAAAATTTTGATATATTTATAAATAAGAAAATGCTAAGTAATATAACGATACCTATAAAATGGTACTTGATTTATGATAATCATAACTATGTATACACAATTATAATATAAATTTATTTAATGAGTCAATATCAGTTCACTGCGTAAAATATTTATTACGCTATAATTAGCGATTATTAAAAAAGACAAATTTACATATAATAATTATAATCTTATTTTTTTATTTATATTTTTATACTATCTTTTTACACTATTTATTTATATTTTATACCATCTTTACTTCGGAAATGTGATATTATATAATTCAACGGCGAAACACGCTCTCTTCAAATGTCTATAATAAGAACAAGATTTCACCCCATAATCGTTGAAACGTTTCTGTCGATGCTTTTAAAATAAGCAAGTCCCGCAGCGACTTTTCGACGAATAGCTTGTAGAAAATGAGTCCGAGTTTCTCGAGGAAATCCAGTTTCGAAGCAAAGTTAAAATCCCCTTCTTCCCTTCTATTCGTAACTTCTGGTACGCGTTCGAGCTACTACGATTCTCGATTAAAATTCGCGAGCGGCAGCATAGGGAAGAACTAACATCCAAGCTCGGAGGCAAAAGTCGGCTGTGAGCGCGCGTTAAGCTGACGATTATTCCGCCGAGCTGAGGATCATGTGCATGGTTCTCGTGGATTTCATTAAAACCCTCGTCAAGGGAAATTTGAATATTGCCCGACTGAAACGTAGGTCTCGCGTCGCACTCGTTTAGCAAGATGGAATGATATAATATGATAAAGTCTCGTCATGTCATTATATGTATTTTGCCCTTTGATATTCATTAATAAAAAAAATTGAAAATTATTTTTTATGTGTCATTTAATTTTTAAGAGTTAGATCACAATAAACTTTCTGCAATTTCAAAAAACTTAATATTCAAAATAATTTTATTTTATTTTTAATTAATAATTATTATAATTAACTTTGCTTTTTATAATATAAAACACACGGTTCTACATGAGAATTCTTTTATTTTAATTCTTTCTTTTTTTTCTTAACATTAAATAATTAATCTAATTTATTATTATTATTATTAACTTATAATTATTTTTTAGAAAGTTTACTCGTCTACAAAATCTTTACAAATATTTGCAAAGTCTTTTTTTATAAATTTTTAGTATCGAATCAACTTTGCACACATATTATAAATATATCAGTAATATTTTCTATCAAAAAAATTTGACTGTGAATTTATGTGGAAAAATGTATTGTTAATTTTAAACTAATCACCCTTTTGTATACAAAATGAATGAACAAGAGAAATTCACTTATAAAGCCGATAACAAGCTCTTTTACGGGTTACACGATATTTTTCGATATTCACGAAGCGGTACCTTCGGTAACTCGACGGCACTCTATGCAATTAGCAAATTGCCGCAATTTAATTTAGCAATCGGATTTTCGCAAAATCACCCGGAATTAAAATTGTCGATAACGAGTGTGAATAGAGAGGCGTACAAAATGATACTACGTTAAGTTTGTGTGGAAAAATATTTGATTCTAAAATCAATACACATAAAATCAATTAAAGTAATCATTATATGGAAACACATTATTGTTCAATAAATTTCTGTGTAATAAAATTAGTAACCGTGTAAGAGTAAATTACTAGACCGATTTAAGAAAAGATTACTATTTTTTATAGTTCTGATATATTTACAAGATCCATAGAGAATTCTTTAATTTAAATAGAAAATTATCTCTCGCTTAGTTTTATTATTATAGCATTAATTTTGCGCTGAGATCAGTTTTTGTTTTAGTCTTGAATATGTACTATTGTATTTTCAAGAAATAAAGGTGTTATTTTAATAATTATAAAAATGACTTAATAATAATAAAAAACTGTTTTTTCTTTCTTCGATTTAGAGTTTTATGACTAAAATAACAAAATGACATAAATAGAAATATTAAATAATAAAAAATTAGATAACAATTAATTAAACAATAAATTATAAAATCTTCATATTTAGCCACGTTATATATTAGTATTAGATGCGTGTTAAAAATATATTTGTTTTGTAAAAGTATATACACCCAGTATATACAATATATTCATATTATTCCGAAATGTCATGGCGTGAGAACACGGTCAAAAGTCATCTATCGTAATTTCAACACGAGGAAAGTTCGAACTGCGAAGAAAGATGAGCTTTTGAAAAAGAAGTCTTGTCTCGAAACGCTTGGCACGTTTTCAACGACGAGAGAAAAGAGGAGAAAAAAGATATACAGGTCGGACTTTTATGAATCCGGGAGTACTTTAACTCGCGCGCACTCAGCTTCATCGACTTGCTCATTACGCTGCTGCTTTAATTTTGCATTAATTTCTCTTCTACATGAGCCAAGCAAGAATCGCAATTAACTATTAACCAAAAGAACATTTCCGATTTTATGACTACCATCGTCCTTTTCTTTTAGAGTTAATTATCTTCAAATTTATCATTCGTTTTTCAGAACATTTACAACGTGCCATTTATTTGTTTCCAGAGCAAAAAACAAAATTATCATAATTTACGGATATTAATTAAAGAATTAATTGTTAGATAATAAAATTTTTATTCTCACTTAGCTTCTTGATATCTTTTTCAAATTTCTAAGTATATTATAAGTCAGGGAATTATTATTTTTTTGTCTAAATGTATTTAATATTTTATTCAATATTTTTTCCTTAAATGGTTTCGAATGGATTACAATATAATTTTTACAACTTGTATTTGTTCAATTTCTAAATCCTTTCACCTCTATATTTCTAGATGTATATTTTTTCTCTTTTGTGTCATAATATTTTCAAATTTTTTCTTAAAGTTATCCAATTTATAAGTAAACACATAAGCCTTTTAAGAGTCGGACATTTTTTTCGATAACAATAGACTAATTATAATAATTAAGTTCGTATATTAAAAATTATGTAAAAATACATCAATGTCAGTCAATTGTCATACGCGTTTCGAACTCACAGAGTTCTCTTCAGTGACGTAACAATACATTCTCGTATATAAATTGGTGTGTGGCATCCTCTTCGCCATGAGGACTATAGTCATGGTGTGTAAAATTTCGGATGTTCTAATGTCCTCCGTATTGGTAAATTCAGTGGAGCGATGACCGTTAAATGCATTCTCTGTCATACAAAGTGAAGCTCTTATATTTTTATTAAATTGCAAATTTTACTAAAGGCCAATATAATGTATACATTTTTTGTGGTAAATGATGAATACAACTTCAAGTATATTGAGTGATAAGGTGTTAGATGCTGTTCCACACACCAATTTGTACACGAGAATGTATTGTTACGTCACTGAAGAGGACTCTGTGAGTTCGAAACGCGTATGACAATTGATTGACATTGATGTATTTTTGCATAATTTTTAATATACGAACTTAATTAGTCTATTGTTATCGAAAAAAATGCCTGCTCTTAAAAGGCTTATGTGTTTACTTATATATTTATATTAAGGAGCTATATATCAATTAATTTTAATTTATATTTCCATTTATATTATCCAATTTACTTTATGAATTCTGTAAGGATCACCAGTATTCCTATGTAACTAATTTTACTTTGCCCTTACATGAATATCATGAAATACACGTAAAGTAACATATAACGAAATCTTTGCGATTTAGTATAAGTTTAGTATAAGTGTCAAAGTCACCTTCGTCTTATTCCCGTCGTATATTTAATAGCGAAACTTTACTTGGTTCGCGTGACAAACGCCAACTTTAATATCTGAATATAAGGAAAATTATCGCGCGAAAATTCGATATGAGTTTGCGATACTAATATTTCCTGTCGTTGATCGGAAACCACAGAGTACACTTCAAAGCGTCTGCGACAGTTCACCATTCACGTAAACTTTCCAGTTCGGAAGTTATCCTCATCGCGAACTTTATCGAGAGTTTATCATGTTTCCGCAAGAATCTCTTCCTTTTTTTGTTCGTGAACGAAATTACATAAAAAAAATTTGACATTAATCAGTACCTCGATACAAGTTTACGATTCTTACAAAAAAAAAAAAAATCTTTTAAAAAAATATTACTTTAAAGAGAATCATATATAGAGAAATTTACAGCTACCGTTTATTTCTCTAATATTTACAAAAGTACAAGTATCTTATAAATATCTTATAATTTTCATTGCCTGATAATGATTAAAGCTGGAAAGCTTTGTTATGCAATTATACCCTTATAAAATTTGAATTTCCACCATTCAATTCTTTTAAATATGTATAATTCCATGTCCAAGCACAATCATTCTTGATTTATCTTATAATGCGACCACGATTGAGAGGATATTCAATATCCGATAGAACATATATGTCATCAAGTCTATTGTCGACGATCTGTTTTCTACGGACAAGCGTGATTCTTCCCATTCATAATAAAAAAGGTGCTTTTATGATGCGCTGACAGCATCAGAATGGAGATCATAAAGTGCAGTTAGACTAACTGATAGGTAAACTCGATCGATTCTTTGATACGAGGAACATAGCATGCGAAATTATGCGTTACATATACTCGTAGAACGATGCAATCGACATTTCATTCATTAATGTAACGATAAAACACGACTTTCGCTCTTGCCCACAATGACCTTTCGTTCTACGAGTAAATTACAATCCGTTTTACGACAACAATTTATCGCCGTATGAATTTTGTATCAGAAAACATAGTATTAAATAAGACACTCAAAATATTCATATTCTTTTCATATTCTTCATTTTACATTTCACCATAAGGTGTTATATCTATTTGTATTTTTATATTTTTAACTCTACGTAAAGGTAAATTATCTTATCATAAATTTCTTTTTTTCAAAAGAAATTCGTGCAATAGTACAATTTGATCAATTCCATGAGTCTCGAAAAATTATATCTACGGTTTAATTACATATATAAATATAATATATACACTAATTCCCATATTTTATAAATATATAATATATATAATATATATAAATATAATATTATACTTTATTTTCTTTATTTTTATATCAATTTAAAAAATCCATAATGTACTTATGACATTTCATTCATTAATGTAACGTAATGTAATGTAATGTTAAAAAAAAATGTCAAATGGCACTTTCTCGCACGAAGTAAATCTACGAAACATTTTACGAATTTAGCAAACGAACGGATAGAAAACCCGACACCATGTTTTCTCATGACATTAATTAAATTGTCCTCACGCGCACATATACATGGCATGTAATAGAGGTGGATGTAATGAGTGTATTTAATCAAGCTGTTTAATCAAGGTGTCCTTTTACAGCTGGCGGTGCAATATCGTAAATAACTCTCGCTCGCTGTTTCCGCTGTAAAAACGTAATGCGCATTCGCTTCACAGAACCATGGCCGAATAACAGTATTTCGGGTAAACAATAGGTGCACAGAGAGATATCCGATAGTTCTTCCCATGCGATAACAACAATCGATTTGAAATTTTCACGAACGAATTGCCATGATATGCGATTTAAACGTGCAAATGTATTGTATAAAGCACATAAATACGAATATAAATCGAACATAGCTATATAATTAATTTATATATCATATGTGTGTATAATTTATAATTAAAATCCTCTGACTAACTGTAAAAGATTACAAATGCTTAATGATGATTTGCCAATTGTAATAGATTTAGATAACTAATGATTGATACATGAAATAGATTTAATATTACAGCGGTAATACCGATGCAATTTCAATAATGATATTACAGTATTAATTATCGGGAGGAATGCGAATATCATGTCACTTGGGGATGCTCTATATTATGTGATATTGTCCATAATAGACACCGAGATGAGATTATTGTACCGCACGAGCCGTATTACAATCACGATTGAATTACACTTGAGAAATCGTTACAAGCTCGGGTCGCCTTCGTGAATAAGGAATGCTGTGAAATTATGCCGAAAGAAACGCGATGATAAATCTTCGGTAGGATTACTTTCCGGAATAGACCGGAAGAGAAGCGAGAAATGCACGGGGCAGCGCGGGGAAGAATGTAATCGGAGATGAAAGATGACCGAAGGTCGACCGGGCGTTTTGCGCTCGCCACTCGCTGTAATTTCCTATCAAGAAGAACAGTTGCTCTTACTATTTCAACGAGTTCGAGTTCTTCATGGTAATCGAGGGAACCATTTAGAGTTCGATCTTTACGACCAACGGTTTGTTCCGTATTTATTCTCCCACCGAGTCGTTTCACGGCTTTACGGGATTTCGATAAAAAGTAGGACTTGAATGAAACTCTTAATAAAATTAATGAAATGAAATTAATCTGAAATATGATGAAACTTTAATGAAATTAATAAGTTTTCTTCTCTCCGTTTACATCTGCTTATTCGCTATATGCAAAAGTTTCAAATTTACCACGAATAAATACAATTCTGACTTGTGTCAAAATAAAAAAATTTTGAAGCATTCTATGTTGTGTGTGTATATGTGTGTTCAAAAGAAATTATACCATTTATAATAATATTGACGCGTTTTTTTAGGACAAAACCTCGAAGAGTTTTAATTTAAAAATCCACGATTTATGTCAACGATCTTAAAATATAATATTATCAATGTACGCTGAATACATACGCTGAGTTTTGATCCACTTGACCTATCCATTAAAACCTGCCGTACATGAGATTGTGGAAACATGTACATGTTTCCATAAATCACGATCTGATCGACGTTTTAACCTCGAGTACGGTGCAGTTATGTATAACCCATAGAGTTTCGGTGAATAATTTCGTCGTTGTTACTAAAGTTATTGAAGCGAATCTCGCATGTATTCGAATATTCGGATATCGCCTCCGACATATGAATTTAAGAGTGAATTGCAAATAAATATCTGCAGGAAATAGATAATTCAATTGAGTAATTATATATTTAAACATAACATAAATTTAAATGTTTAAATATAATTAAAATGTTTAATGTTAAATATTTAAATGTTATATTTATATAAAAATATTATTTTTGAGAAACTAAAAGTTGAGAAACTCCATTATCAAATACTGTGAATTTCTAAACTTTGATTGACGAATTATATAATACAAATAAAATTCTATATTTAAATGTTCTAATTTCACTTTTCGCGTATTAGTGCTTTAAATCTTAATCTCTTACTAAAGCATTTTTATGTGTAAAAGTTTCGAATCGAGAAGAGACTAGACTTAAGTTTTTTAAATATAATATGGTGTAACACAATTAATGCAACATTTGTGATTTTATATAATTACATCAGGATGAGAACTGTAAACTTTTGTCTTGCCATGAATACGCGATGTATTACATTGTATGCCAACGTAAACGGCACGAAATGGATTGCAGGTTTCTGCCGACCACACCCAGAGATTTATGGGTGTTTTAAAATGCTCGATGTTGTCGACCACATCGTTAGAACCGGCGGTAAAAATCGATGCATCAGCTAAATATCACCCCCGTTAAAACCCAAAGCGGAGTATCCCGCCCTCGTGCACGAGTATAAGGATCGAGTGTTTTCAACGATATTTTTCATCCGTCTATACTTCGAAAAGTCAGTATTTTCAGTATGCATCAAATCTTCTATTATTTTTATATTCAATAAAAATAAATATGCAGATACCCACATTCCAAAAGATTTTTTTAGACGAATTCGACTGGAATGTATAACTATTATGGTTTCATTATTCATATATTTTGCTAACAAAATATATGAATAACAAAAAGTCAAAAATTATAAAATCTGAATATATTTTGTATCTTTAATGAAATTGATGTTTTAAAAACTTCTTACACTATCAGAAATTTAAAAGTAAAAACATTTCTAAATTTCTTTGAAACCATCACAAATACAATTTTTTGTCGATCTGTCATATATTTTTCGTATAAATATATTTATTATTGAAATATATTTATTATTAAAATATATTTATTATTGAAAATATATTTATTATTGAAATATATGAACATAACAAAGAGATTATACATTATTTCAATTTATTCTCAAAATAATTTCAGCTCGTACAATTTATTTATTATAATATTATACACGTCCAGAAATCAATCAAATTTTTAATAAAAATAAAGTACTGTTTCGCCTGTTGACGTACAGACGTTAAATTAATTTTCATCTGTATAATGAAGAAAAAACCAATTTATGAAACATTTATCGCTCGAATTGTTAAAGAAATGATAAAACATTGAATTATTTCCGAACGATATATCGTCACGACATAACAACGTGTTGGCCACCACGATATATCCTGGCCAACGGTGATAACGAACGATAGTGTCATACTTGTAATGTTGGGACTCCCTATCGAGAGAAGAAAAGATAGAGAGAAGTGAGAAAGATGCTATCCTCCGAGGAGTCGTACAAGAGACCGTAATATCGTATCCTTAATGTAGGAGAGATATAAATAAAAATAAGTTATGCTTTGTCAGGAATAAAAAATGTTTTACATTCTTACTTAAGTTAAAATAAAATTAAGTAATCAAATTAGGAATTTTTGCAATATTCGTAGCTCGTAATGGTAAAGCAATCTTTTCATTTATCTTGTGTGTAAGATGCAAGAGACCGTAAAATAAAGGAGAGACATAAATTAAAAGTTACTTTTTCAGAAGACGGAAAGAAAGAGATATGGTAAAAAATTCTTTATACTCTTATGCATGAACTAAAAATTTTTAGAATAGAATTGAAAATGTTTAAAGCAATATTATTGTATTATAATCATAAAGTCGAAGCAATCTTTTTATTTATGTAGCAGGGATTTTGAATATTGTGATAGAGAGAAGATATAAAATGTTTCTTTAACATGGATTAAGCAATGTTCCTTTTTTTGTAACATGGATTAAGCAATGTTCCTTTTTTTGTAATTGTGAAGCTAAAATAAAGAATTTTTAAAGTAATACAGAAACAGGCAGATAAAACAAACAAAAAACTAAATAAGACAAGTATACAACATTTCCAACATAATTGCAGCATCACAAATTTAAACATCAATACAATCTTCTGTAAAGCTTGTTTTAAATATGTATCAAAAGAAAAATATATATATATAGTATTTGTGTGTGTTTGTGTCCTTCCTGATGTCTATTATTTCGAATTATTACACATCTAGTTTGACTTGCTTCAAATTATTTCTATATCATCCTTAAAAATTATCCCAAATCTAAATAAAAAATTACTTTTAAAAGTTAATTCATGTATTATAAGATAAGACTAAATCTCTACAGATAAGAATGTTTCAAAAATCACAAACAACACAACTGAAACGAGAAATTCATACTTGCGACTCTTTCGCGTATAGCGCATAATTCGTTAAGAAATACTGCAAAATATACCAGTTTCTCGCGCGCGCAAAGTTTTCTTGCGCATTCTTCTTTCTTCTTTACTCCTATTTTTCGTAAGAGCCACGAACCCCTTAGACGTCCCATCGCCCCAGTGGAAATGAGTTTTCAAGAGAAACTTTCGAACTTAAGTCGGACTTACCACGAGATATTTCGCATCTCCTTTTCCCAACGATCGAGGTTGTTTTTTCCTTTGCGAAAGGGATGGGCTGGCAGCTGTCGTTGCTCCATCGAGTTTTCAACTGATTAAAATTGTATCCTGAAAATACACATCATGTAAAGATGATAAAGATGATAAAATGTCACTCTAATGCGAGTGAACAAAATTGCAAACACAATTGTTACATAGTTTACGTAAAGTAACAATAACGTGATAATTTTATATCACGCTAACGATATAACAACAATAATAAAGAAGATTTCGTTGAAGGTGATCAAATAATTTTCACGCCAGTGGGACTATAGTTAAAATAATCACCATATTTCTACCTGCAAACGGCATAATAACAACGTAAATGTTACAACCTATAAGAAACTCTTACATAAAAACAATGCAGCAATGATAATAACAGAAACGTAAAAATAATCATGAACAAAGACTAGATCTATAATACGAATGCGAGTGAACATATAAAAAATTGATTTACTTACCAGATGATGCTGTTCTTCGTCGATGTGTCCATTTCCGATCGAAAATCTCGCGTTGATCAACGATACTCCCACACATCACACGCGACGTCAATAGCATACAAAGAGTAACGGGCAAAAAAGAAACGACTATCGTTTCGCATGGCGTTCTCGACAAATTGACGATCGGTGAGGAATCCGAAACGGTAATTTCGCGCTGCCATGCAAATCGCCAATCCCGAGAATCCGATCGACGACAACGAGTCACGATGGCTCAATCGAGGCGTAAATCCATCCCCCGCGATTCTCACTCGTCTCAATTATTTCAACACATCCGACATGTTCTCGCCCGCGCGCGAAATTTGCGGGAAAAAAATGCGCGGGAGCGTCAGAGTGTTGCGCGGCTGACGTCAGATGACACTGCTGGAGTCAAAACACGAATAAACGTTGGCGACGAGTCGAGCGCGCGACATAAAAAAACAAGACCGGCCTAGCTCGGTCAAGAGATATAAAAATCGATTCCAAACGCAAAATAGAGAATTACAAAATACTGTTTGGGATTTTATGCGCGCTACCCTCTGCACATCATACGAATCACCTATAAAATATAATACACCGATTTATTCTATAATCAATTAAAGTATAAGTTGCAAGCAATCAAAAATAAGTAAATAAGTAAAATTAAAGTAAATAAGTAAAATAAGTAAAATTAATAATACGAATTATTGCAATCAAAACATTAAGAAAATTTCATATATTGTGTTCGCGAAACCTCGCAATTTTAGAAGTCTTTCACTTAAGGTAGTTGTTTCACGACAGTCGAAACAAAAAATTTATGCTAGAGTACATCGTACAGTCAGTTAGTAGTCGTAATTCCTAAGTCCAAAACTTTTTGCTGTTTATGTACTATTTCTAGCCAATCCCGTACGACTAACTGCCCGTTTGAAAAATCGGGCAACAGACGCAATAATAGACGCAAAAAGAAGAAAGAATAATAGACGCAATAATAGACGCAATAATTTTTTCATTATTTCTTTAATAATATTTCGGAAACTGTGTAGTAAGCTATAATAAAACTATCTTTAAATAATAAATTAGTTGTTGTTTAATATTACTTTAGTTTTTTATAAAAATCGTAAGAAAAGTTTCTAAGTTAGAACGATATTTATAACGAAAATTTTCAGTATCCCGTATAGTACAATGTATAAGACTCTCAAAAACTCGAACTTTGAAATTAAATATCTCCAAAACTGTGTAGTCCATAAATTTCATTTTGCACCAGTCGATGCAGAATCACTTAAATAATAATCTGTCAAAGTTTCAAAAAAATCCTAAGAAAACGCGTTTGGTGGAACGCGTTTGGTGGAACAACTACCTTAAGACGTGTCACGCGCCCCATCTATACAGCTTCTCGACTCACGTAGTCGGCTAACTTCGCGTTGTCGCAAGAGGATTCGGAGCCGCGACTGCTGGCTCCGCGTTTCCGTGCTTTTTTCATCGTGAACAAAGTGAATAACAGGTGCGATCGAGAGCGCCGTGACGAGCAAAGCGTTAATCACAAATGACCGACAATGGCGATCGACAATTAATATAATGATACTCATAATATGATCGCGATATCCAACCGTCCATCGCGAATCGCCAACCAACGCAGCGAACTTCAAGACGTTTCCGCTTTCAAGACACATTCGTTTGTCTCGTGCGAATCGAGTGCTGATTAGCAAACCTTCGCGGGTTCGTTAAGGTAGTAATTAGTCGACTCCCCGATTCGCCATTTCCCGGACTCGTGATTCGTGCATCAGCGTGAAGTTGTCATCAGGCAATTCAAATTTCTCAACTCGAGCAATCAAACGGATGTCGGGAGTGCCTGGACAAAGTGTGACGAGCGATCGTCGGACACGCTCGCGAGTGTAATTAGCTGCTTTTTCCATGCAATTTGCATCCGCGTGACAGAGGGGCAAGGCAGAAAGGGGATGCAGGATCAGGGGATGCGGAATCAGGTCGCAGAGACAACAGCTCGTTTAAATCATCACGATTGGTGAGTACATTTTGTCGTTTTTGCAACCGTTGTTCGTTGTTTCTTGCGACAAACGTTACGTTTTTTCCCCGGAATATTTTTTCCTAAGCGTAAATTGCCTATCGACAACGCATAGCTCAACTTCGTTATCGACGATAACGAGCAATGGATATTCGTTCGATGAAAAAATCTATTGGAGAATATAAATACTGAATTCATAGATTTGGCGATTCAATATTGATTTTTTACCATGCTGCATTTCCATAGACGTTCTTAATCAATTTAAGCCGACAAATCGTTTTGTGCGCCCCGTTGACAAATTTAGTTGGAATAAAATTGCGACCGCTTCCATTATTTGTCATTAACGATGCATGACCGACGATTTATTAATAGAGCGCGTATTATATTGCATAATGAAGCGAGACGCGAGATGGAAATGAGATAAAATTTGGAAAATAGCTTAATCGAGTGGGAATATAATTTAACTCTGGTTGGATTAACTGTGTTTACTACATTTGTCATTTTACAAGAATTTGAATTTTATACTCTAATAAAAAAGTAAACAATCGAAGATTTAAAACAAGAGGATGTTATATTTTTTTATACTGGAAGGAAGACTAAATAAATATATACGTGAAATTATAATTACATTAAGTATTTTTTTTATATTCTTCAAATTACATCACGTGATATATGCTAAAATATTATCTCTTATGTAATAATTTTAATAAATTGTTTGGCTATTAAAGACCCATGTTTGACCGTGTATATTTAAATCGGCGTTTTTAAATTTATTTCTAATAATTTTGATATTTTAATATACATAACGTATAACATACAAAATTTGTTTATTATATATTTGTAATTTGTGTAATTATACGTTAGATATTTCACTCCTATCATGCACTTGCTGCGCATGATCTTAAAACAAAATGTGATAAATTCATTTCGGTCTTTCTTTTATAATCTTCGAAATGGGAAATAGGGAATCCGGACCTAATACGAAGAAATTAAGTATCACGTACAATAGTAAGAAAAAAAAATAACTAACGAAAACACTGTTAGGTCGTGACTTTTACATCACATATCCGATAGCATTCGTCTCCGATAAATTGCGAGTTAAATTAGATTTCAGGTCACGCTCTTTCTTCAAATCTATCTGCGTCTATTGATTATCGAATTTCTAAACACAAGACGTTTTCTATCTATATATTCAATTTTATTTTGCTCAACTGAATAATTTTTAACATAATTTTTTATTTAAATGCTCTGATGAACTACTAAGTAACTGTGAAAACAATTATTTTCGTTAAAATGCTTAAGGACAAAAGACGATAAGCTTTCTATTTCGAGATTGATCACATTAAATGCACACATCTTGTATTATTTCACTTCGAACATTATTCAACAATTATGTGGATTCCCTACAATTCTCTGGTAGATAAAGCTGAATTCATTAGATTCTTTTATTACATGATGTTGCTCGTTCATGAGATTTCTACACTGGTTGTCCTTTGACACACACCAGCTGGCGCCACATACTAGTCATGAGTAGCGTTTTAAGCCTATTCTACAATGGCAGTAAGTAGCACAGAGTAAGAAGTAAGAAGTAAGATTTGACGAATTAAAAAAAACCGGCAGTAATGAAAATGGGCAAATCCCATTTCGTACTCCTTACTCTGTATTGCTTACTGCCATTGTAGAATAGGCTTTAGATATTTCTATTTCTAAACTTATAGATCTTTAACTTCAAATTAGACATAAAATTAATGTTAAGTTTTTAGTTCCATAATTAAAAGAAAGGTGAATTTTTTGTTTTGGCTGTTTGAACTAAGCTGGGAGCTGTGATTTCAATTCTAATATGTGTACGATATCTTAAGCCTATTCTACAATGGCAGTAAGCAGTACAGAGTAAGGAGTAAGAAGTAAGATTTGACGAATTAAAAACCGGCAGTGATGAAAATGAGCAAATCCCATTTCGTACTCCTTACTCTGTACTGCTTACTGTCATTGTAGAATAGGCTTTATGTAGGTATCTCAACCAATGCGTTGCATTTTTATGGTTGACTTTATGTATACTTCTTTTTTGGTGCAATAAAAAAAAGCTCTAGATATGTACTCACGTACAATAGCAACACAATCTTTTTAACTTCTTCTTCGCGAATACCGATCATCGCTTTTTTCTATTGACTTCCCTTTTCCACTTCTTTTAAACTTATCGTCGTTTTATCTTTCTTGACATTCAGTGAGTAACAAAGACAAAATAACACGTGTCAACTTGTATAACTAAAGTTGCGGTCCACTTTACGCTACAAATACAAATAAAAGCACTCTTCTTTTTTTTTTTTAATAAAATTAAAAAAGAAGGAGAAAAGGGCGAATATTTTGAAGCACTTATAAGGTCAAGTAGGCCGAAGCTTATATGAAAAAATACATGTTGAAGTTGATTTTTTAAGCAGTGTTTGTGCTTTTTGCAACAGATAAAAGTATGTATGTATACATTACATGTATATTATAAATTTTCTGTGAATAACGAAATTTATATTTCATTCGTGTTTCGCGCATTAGATAAAAAATGGCGATGTGCCACTCTTGTAACTACATATCCAGAGCTCGTTCAGTCAGCAGTCATACCGTGAATTATCAGAGAGCAAACGTGATCCATCATAAGTTGTGTAACCTTAATTCTAACAAATAAACACACATGCAAAATGGCAATGTTTACGTAAGTAATCGGATAAATTTGTTATTGCGATTATTTAAGCAACGACACGACGATACAGTGTTATACAGACATTTATATACTTTAGAAACAAGTTAGCTCTAACCTAACCTCTAACAGGTCACAGATTGATACTCAAAATTTAACTTTTAGTTGCAACATAACAAATAAATTGACCCGCGTACCCATTTTGTTGAATTTCGTACGTTATAACAAGAAACGGAAAATAAGGTGGAAAGATGCGGAGGGTAATCTCGAGGGAGTAAAATATGGAAATATTACATATTTTCCAAGGTATACGAGGTTATATCATACGGCATCTGTGTTTTAATCTTTTCAATTTCTCTGTCCATGAGTTACGAGAGAGATAATATTTATCGTGAAGAAATTATTAATGTTTTATAATTATAAATTCATTCCTTATGTGCTAAGCTCGAAATAAAAGAAAAAAATTTTTTAAGTTTGAAATTTTTGACATTTTATGTAACTGAAGGTACACAGGGAAAACTCTTGAAATGTTAAATTCTGACAAATAATTAAATATTACACAAAATGTATTTTGAATTTCGAAAGGATTAAAACAACTTTTCAGTGAACTCACAATTGCTACTCATGATACTTTGGGTACTTAACAATGTATTTGTAGACATCCAGATCATGTTGATCCACCGATAGAACCAAGCAAGTTGTTATTAGTAACACGGGTAAAGCCTTTTGCGGGACAACCTTGGTGGGACAAAAAAGTGCTTGAGACCTTAGGTTTCGAAAATAAGGTAATCAAAGTTGTAGGCTTAAGGCATAGAATATTTGACAAATTCTTTATTCACTTAATCATCTTACAGAAACACGTAAATGATCCAATGATCGTAAAAAACACACCAGACATATGTGCCATGCTCTGGAAGGTGAAGCATCTTGTAAAGATCGTTCCTATAAAGTTACCCGACAAATTGCCAACCACGGACGATCTAAATGGCACATATTTACACGAGAATGGCACCTTTTATGTAATACCAAAAGTAGATTCTGCTCGCGAAGAAGCTGTGGAAAAGTTTGTAAACGATCCAAAAAAGCTGAATCGTGATCTTATACAAGATAAACTGAGGCTTAAATGGTTAGAAGGAAATCTTATGTAATAGATATTGAACGAAAATAAATACTTATTAATACTTAAGTGATTATAAATCTGTTAATGAAGCAATTTCTAAAATAATTTCTTGGTAATCCTTGATTGAAATTTATTTTCTGAGAAAAAACTTTCAAACTCTAACATAGTAAGAAAAAATTCTCGGTCAGTTAGAAACGGTCTGTGTATGCTAAAAATATATAAAAATAATATTTGTGAAAGACAGTAATTTTGCGCTTCAAGAGATACGAAGGAAACGGTTGAACAAATAATGTAGTTTTATTTATATTTTTGCATATGCGGTCAATCGACCAATTTACAACCTACTATAACAATAATGTTAAAATTTTAGTGTTTTACTTAATTCTTAGTCTGTTTAAAGTGTCCCATATCCCCAGGCTGCATAAAATTTGTTAATTGATTTCATTCTTAACTTTATTCTAAAATTTAATTCCTGAAATATATTTAATGCTAAAAATTAATAATAAATGAAATGACAGATGATGACTCTTTGCGACACATACTCTCACATTAAAGTAAATGTAATCTATGAGATAGACTTTAATTTTTAAATTTATGACTGCACACACCTAGTGGGTTTGGGACTCAACAGGCGAGAGCAAAATCTATAAGATCCCCTGCAATAAGATTTTATTATCTCAATCTTAGGTTTTCTGAGTCAAAAAGTTCAAATATAAATATTAGATTCCGATTTACAATATATAACCTTACATTGAAATTTAGGATTAAATTTAGGACTCGTCATTAAATCGTTATTGCATAATAACGGCTGTAGTGTAATAATAACATGAACTTATATAAATTTAATATTTAATTACTTTGATTTATTAAATTAAATTATTTTAATATTATTATTATATCACAGCCGCTCTTCCTCAGAATGATTAGTATTTAATCTCCTTGACATAAAATAGTCTCAATCTTGCATAAGATAGCAGTTTGTTGCGGGACATCCAATATAATAAGTGGAAGATAAATGCCGCTTTGGGTCAGTCGTGCGGACCTACTTAGATACAGTGTTCCAAAAAAGAGTCAAAATTCAGAAGATCTACACTTTGCGAGCGAAACTCGCCGATTCCAACTGTTGCCGATCAGCTCGAACAACGATCCGCTAGGTCGTGCCCAGAGGACATTCTGTCCTTGCAATATTTAGCAAGCGTACTAATAGCGCGATTCTGAAACTGTATTCGATCGACTAATCCTGGAATTACGTTTCCATCATCATCGATAAAGGACCAATTGCAATTTTTATTCCTTTACGGTACTAAGAAGTGAACTAGATTGGAACTGCCGTTAAACCTAATGTCAGCTATTCGTATTCACTACTATCATTCTATGAAAACTTCGGCCTCGTACATGCTCGAGCGGAAAATTCAAAAAGTTTCGATAAACACGAATGTTTTGGAAGTCCTAGTAACGAAGAGACAGTGATTGCCATTCTTTTTGGATTTCCACGCGATCTCTTATCTTTTTAACATACGATTTTCTGAACGACGGTTTACTCGTGCGTCAAATCTTAGTCCTTTACAGTATCAATCCTCAAATGTATTTGTAATCAATTCTAATCGTCCTCTATGCCATAGTAATCATCATTAGCTTCCCCAATATTAATATATACTAATATATTTTTACATATTAATAATGTTTCTTTCAAAGTAACATGCGGTTTTTAATTTAATTTATCTAGATTAAATTTAAGATTTAGCTATCTAGATAACCGTCATGTTTTATTTGAAATTTTAACGATAAACAATTATCAAGTAATAATCTTATTGCAAAATATGATATCCCGATAGCGAAACATTTTTTTCGTATACATAGAGCGACACGATCGACAGAAACGAGTGTGACCCACGAGTAAAGCATCACCCGACGACGTATATGAGTTTACGCGGAACTGGTTCGTCTCCGACTACGCAGTTTCCAGAAGCGTCTATCTCTCGACGTATGATGAATCGAGATTGTGTTCTGCGTCGACCTAGCGCCGCCCTTCTCCGGCATGTACAGCCTCAACAGCCGCGCAGCTCTCTCTTCCTGCGATCTGTCGGCTGCTTTTCCGCTCAGAAAGCTCAGCAACTTCATGCTCCGTTTTTTTAGCCTCAGTCTATTCAGAAAATTTGTTTCGCCGGTGCTGGACGGACTCCCATTCTGATCGTCGAACTCTTCGTCGAACCTTCTCGATCTCCTCAGCTGATCGGCTCTTCTACTTCTGTGTCTTCTCCTGTCACTCGCATCGACAGAGTCTTCCCTTCGCATCGCTTCCCGCCTCCTCTCGGCGTTCATCTCCTCGACGTTGCGGGAATTGGTCTCCTCCGCTCTTCTCGCGACGGCTTCCAACTCCCTCAGACGTTCGGCCTCCTTAGAATTCCGGAAATTAGGCGAACCGGCCGTTTCCGATGCAGCACCCACGTCCACGTCCACGTCCGACAGCTTACGGTGCAAATCGACGATTTTTCGGCGGAACTCCTCGTCTTCTTGATTTAGCTTGGTGAAGACACGGTCACGCTCCTCCGCATTCGCACCGATGCTCGACTTGGACGTCGTCTGAAACCGCTGTCACCACCATCCGACCTGGTGCTTGCCGCTGCCAGGTGAATCCTCCTCCTCCGGCAGTGGCTCCAGTCGCCTCCTACCCAGGAAACAGCGCAGCGAACCCAGACTACCACTGCCACCCAACAACTGGTCCATACTCAGCTCCGGCAACGAGCAATCTTCATTCTCCGATTCCTGATCGGCATCGTCCTCCGCCGACAGATTTAGGCCGTAATTATCCTCACCGATGGCACCGGCACCCACCGCGCCACCGCTGCTGCTGCAGCCGTTCGGCGGTGGCTAGGGAAGTCAGGCACAACTCGGGCTAGTGATTCTTTGCAAAAAGAAAAACAGAAGGCAAGCGTCGTCATGCAGGCAAGCGTGCGAAGCTTATTTTATCCTGTTTTTATCGCTGCATTCCCGCGTTATATCAAGGTTGACAAAGCCCCTGATTTGTATAGACGTCCGTGATCTATATCCCATATGATTCATATTCAGTGCTAGGTGAGGTCATCTGATTCTATGATTTTATCTACTCCAAATGGGCAGTCGCATTTAGCGGACAATCTGAGCAATAAATCTGCAGTCCTTGGAATATTACTGTCACAAAGATCTCGTCGAATTATCATGTTTTGTACATTAATCTCCATCACAAATTATTATTTTCAAAATAAATGCGATTGCAATTTTTGCAATTTTTTTACGTTTAATGTAGAGTGCAATTTAAATGAGTTTATGCTTTGGAATTAAATATTATTTTCAAGCAAGCTTATATAAAAAAAATAGTGATACGTATCAAGTGATTATTATTTAGTACTTATGCATTGCAGTGTTGTCCATAATTTATAATGCATACTGTAATGATTTTTATGAACCTACTAGTTCACACAGAAGTAGTATTCAGCTTAGAAATATTTATAAACGATATTGCACCAAATTATTTTAAAAACTAAAATTAATTTCTTTTCTCTGAATTAAAAAAAAAATTATTTGTCTAAATTATGTTAGATTAAAAACTATATATTAAAAAATGGAATTTACGACGGCTTATTCAAAATTTTAATATCTATCATTATATATTAACATAATCTCTATTTCATAAAATATGCATTTAAAAATGTTTGGAAATAAGTTTGTCAATTGTAATCACTTGATACGTGATAAAATCTTTCACAACATTGGGGCTTGGTTCACTGTGCTTCTAAGCTATGATTTTGGATATTAGTATCGTGTATTGTAGTTACAAACATTATTACCGAATTGGCGGTGAAACTTTCATCGTCCGGTCCGCCGGAGGTCGGTGTACCCCATATATCGTCACCGGAAGTCGCTCCGGACGTGGTACCTTCCTCGTCGTTTGGATCCAATGAGAACTCAGTTCGCTCTGGGGGTACCGGCGGTTGAAGAAGATAACCGCCGACACCTTCACTGAGTTGCTCCAGCAAAACCATTTTGCTGACGACGTAGCTGCTTGCTCGAGCAGTCCACGCTCTCAAGCCGGACGGCGGCGACTCCGAGTCCCGGTTGTCATCGTCTCCCTGCTCATCCAACTCATCATCCTGATCCAGGCTACTCATCGTACCGAATCGTCTCAAAGCTCTGCGCGAGAACAGTCGTTACAAAAGTAAGAAATTGAAAAATCGCTTTCAATTAAATCTTGTTAAAAGACCAAGTGAATGAAAGTGTGGCAATAATTTAAAACTATCGATTTTTAGGTATTTAAATAATCACCAATTGATATAAATGATCATATTGATTTCATTAAATTCAAACATTCGTTGAATGGTTATAGGATTTAAAAAATTTAATAAGTTTGTTTTTTATTCTGTTCCTCTCTTCACGCACAATAGCTGAAGAGACAAATCTTGATATCGATGTTTCTGATAATTATACATATTATGTAATATAAATAAATTTAATGAATAATTAATTGTACCTGTAAGGGGGTTCACCGTCACAATCGAGATCGTCCTCGCTACCGTCCTCGGTGTTACCATCCGCAGGCGTATAACTAGGACTGTTACGTCCTGGACTATCGTGCAGTCCATTTCGCAGTCTATGCCTTGTGCAGAGATCGGGGGTCGGTGGAAGAACCGAGATTTTTGGTGGTAACGGAGAAAACGGATCCCTTTGCAACGGCGGCGTAGGACAACCCGATCTGTAATAATGATGAAAGTCTGCTATTATGATTATTAACAAAATTAACAGCAATTTTTAGATCTATATTTTATTACTTAAAAAATATTCCCAGCCTCAGCTGCATTGTTTACAAACACAGGTAGTCATAGAATGGATTAAAAAACTTTTTAGAATATCAAAAATTAAAAAATATAAAATATTTGAATATTTAATATTCGAATTTGATTGTACGCGTTAAAATAATAGTACCTATGACATCTTCGACAAATGCTGATGGAGCTCGTGGAGTTTTCCTTCGTGGACACGTAACCACCATTTTTTCGCGTCACACTGTTTGATTTCACAGTACTCAAACTTGCGCTCGACGCAGTACTCTGTTGCTCTACGTCAGAATTCGCCGTGGTGATCTCCTCCGTCGCGGTGTCCTGACTGGTTGACCGGCTATTGCTCTCTCGGGGAGTTCTGGCCGCTAATTCCTCGGCTGTCCATTCCTCGAAGGAACCTTCATGATCCGGAGGAGGGATCTGTTGCGAATTGCGCACCCATTGCACTAGGTGATTATTCTCCCGAGAGTTTTTTAAGATCGTCTCTAAACTCTCGCCGGATTGAGATTCCTTCTCCTCCTCATTAGGTTGCCGAGATTCTCTTGTGACCTGTTATACAGACATCAGTTTTGGAAATTTTGAAAAAGAATTGACGTTTGAATGCAAGATGATTTTAGTTTCGAATTTAATCTCATCTTTTCACCTTGCTTTTGTAATATTACGTGGGTAATATTTTTCCAAAAAATATATAACATATTAGAACAGTTTTGAATAATATCACAACTGTCGTCATTTTTCACTGACCTGCGAACTTTCCATGCATTCTCTAGTCGTAAAACTGTTGCCGGCAACTGGATTCTCTTCGGGACTGTCCTGATCCGACGAGCTCAAACCACTGCCTGTATTCACATAGATGCTAAAACGCAACGAAAATGAATGCTCATGAATACTATTTTGCCATCCGCGCGGTTCTCCGCTTACACCTCGATTTCCGACAAAATATTCCGCGAGCTGCACACGCGTACTTTTGCGCCGAGCCCGCCACTCACATTTGCCGTTGAAGAAGATTATGCCAGACGGCCTTGAGCTCCGGGGTGGGCGCTCGAAGAATGAGAACGCGTCTTCGTAACCGACTGTGTGGGCTGCAACCCCCGCTGTTTATCGTTTCAGCATGACCGTTGTCCACGCTGCCGTTCGGATGTATGGCGACCTGCAGCCGAAATTCCGTCGGTCTCTTTCGCACGGTGAAGCATGCCTCAGCGATGCTGGATAATCGCAAAGGTTCTTCGGTGACGAAGAGCACGCGGTCGCGCGATACCCGCGCGAACACTAGAAGATCAGTTAACAGCAATGCCCAAGACGGTTGCAGACGCGCTCGACCTTCAACCTTAGCGAGAGCTCCGCCGAAAAGCCTAAAACAAACATTCGAATTTTTAATAATCGCTCAACATTTTATATAGCTAAAGTGATCACAAGTTTATTATTACATTGACAGAAAAGTAACGTTAACCTCCTCATTTACAGGATCTCAAAAATGAAATAAATAATAATTAACAAGTCGATATTTATTATACACTTTTATTTTTTACAGAAATATAAACACAAAATACGATTTATTTTCTGAAAATTAAATTTTGTTTTAAATGATGTCGTATACATATATTGTTCATGAAATTCTCAAGAAATTAAAAAAAAAATCTATAAAACTCACCATCGTCTTCCCGGCATCGCTAAGGTAAACGGTTTACATCTCGCGAACACCAATCGAGATTAAGGTAAACGGTTTACATCTCGCGAACACCAATCGAGATTCTACTTCTTGTAAACTTAGCAGGGGTCTTCCAGTGTCTCGCGGTGGTTCCATGACACCTGCGTTAGCCGTAGCTTCTCTATAGCCCTGGGCCAAGTCTCTCGCTTGTTGGCAATTTCGCGCTGACGCTTGGCCCAACAATCTCGTCATCTCTCTGCAAGCATGAATTTTCTACGAAAACGGTACGGTTTTCGCTTTTTCAATACTACAGACGCCCAGAAATTATTTTATATTTTCATTAAAAATTATTCCTTGCAGTTTTCGAAATTTTAAGATTTTAGAAGTTATTCGAAGTTTAAAGGTTTTAAATAAAGCCTGCGGCACAGTATATGATTTTTCGCACTGGTTTGCTTACGAGAGCCAATAAGGATGCAGAATTTTAGATCAAGTGACTTAAAGCTTAATCCTAATTGGCTGTCGTAAGCAATCCAGTACGAAAAATCGTACCATGTGCCGCAGGCTTTATTTAAAACATTTCAGTTGAAATATCAACATTATTGTTTTAAAAAACAAAAAAGCTTTAGATAAAATAAAAGTATCACGTTGCGACGATTGAATCAATTATTTTCTTGGTTTTTTTAACGCTTTTGTTATATATTGACAATAGTCAGCAAAAAAATACAAATGTATCACTGCGCATAACTGCGTATAACTTCGTTTTAATTTAGTCCGGCTTTGTCTTGTATCAAGCTATGGTTTCCATAAAATAAAAATAATCGACAAGCGAATTAGAACTCTTTATGAAGGGCCAACCTGTAGTGTTCTAAGGGTAGAAGCAACACTCCAGTAAGATCAGGGCGCCGTTTATGCGGCACAGCAGGCTCGCAGACTAGCTTGGCGAAGGCCGTGTTTCGTCTGAGAGCGACCAGCAGACAGCAGGCACGTTGTAGGCCACTGAGGTATCTTCGGTAGGCAGCTGTGATTTTAGGAACTCTACAGAGATAGCTGTCGACACCGCCGCCTTCGTCCCTGATTTCCTCGGACAGTTTAAGCAGCTCATCTAAGTTCTGGAAGAGGATCAGGTAGTCCGTCGCCGACAGGACATCGCGTCGCTCGCATAGCGGGACCATAAAGCGCGTGTGGCCGCTCTTCAGGACGCCCCAGTATCTGGTCTCACGTACAGTTAATTCCTCCTCGGGTGGCGCGTCAGGCGCCAGACTCGGAAAGACCTGTTTGAACGAGTCGCGAAAAGATTTTGGACGACTTTTCACAAGAAATCAAAATAGACACTTATTTTGTCGTCATTCTGAGACAATATTCGTAATTTATATTTACATATAGAGAGAAGGCTGTGGCATTTATTAATTATTGCATATAATAAAATGAGATTCTTTGATGGATGGTGTGTACAGAACGGACAATAATTAAGTAAAATAAATTTTTTTTTAAATAATTTAAAGTACTTGAAATAATTTCGAAGAATATCTGAGATTTTTAATTTTGCTCTGTAATTTGACATGAAACGAGTTAACGTGATGTTAACGTGCTTTGAGAACTTCTCGGTGTCGATAATAAAACAAGAAATACTTTGCTGTACAGTTAATAATAAATTAACTTTTATAATGATAATTACAGCCAAAATAATTTAGTGATGAACATGTGATGATTTAATCGCATGCAGGATGAGGGTGACAGGGATGTAATAAATAAACAGAACGCATGGTTGGAAACAAAACTTGTTGACAACAAAAAAGAGCAACCTGATCAAGGTACAAAACATAACCGCATCATAACTTAAACGGCATCCCTTACGTGAGAGATGCTCGTGCTATACACTACACGCTCCGCTACAAGTAAAGTACAAAGAAACTAAAGAGAAGAAAAATAATGTACACAGAGGTGTGTGACGCTCTTCGCACTCTTCTTGTGACGAAAACGAAAAAAAAAATAAGCTCTTAACGCACGCTGATGACGCGTCTAACAAATTCGCATATTCCCGCTATAATATGATAGTTCCTCATAAAAATATAAAATTTTTCCATCTAAATGACTACAATTTAGCATTAGATTTTGGCGCATTTTTCACTTACAAATCTTCAAAAAGTAACAATGGACGAGCCAAAATTTTACAAAGCGGTTGACTATACATTTGCCAGATATCGCAATCTCCAGAGTATTAATAGCAATCGTAAAAGCGAGTTTGCAAAATTAGATCTTACAGTGTCGTATCGTTCGAGCTGTGTCAGTTATCACACATTTTTCTGATTAGTTAAAAATAAGATTTGCTGCAACAATACTCATGCTAGAAAAATGTATTAATAAAATACCATAAAATACTATAAATGTATCAGACACGTCTGCAAGTTTATAGTTTCGTAAAGTAGCATTAACACTTAGAGACGACGTAATTCAGCATATTAATAGCAAAAAAAATATATTTTTTCGATGTTGAGAATAATGGAAAAAAACATTCCTACATCCTTCCTACGAAATTGTTCCTTTTCACGTTGCAACTAAACATACGATGCATTTCCCCGATCGATTTTGTTAGAATGGGAGCTTCTTTGACACTTTCATTTCTTTGATTAATTTACGATCACGTAATTATGCTTCAAAAGCGAACATAAATTTTAGTGACATTAATAGTGGTATTCTCTATGTTAACTATATTTATCGGTATCTCGAATCATCAGATAACATCGTTTGTGATAATTATAGTAGCAATAACAAAAGTTTATATGTCTCGGATCGAGCAGTTTATTTTTTTGCCTAAGTATTTCAATTCATTTTTATATATTTCTCATGAAACATGTTTAAATTATGAGCAGTTAAAATTAGTAATTTTTTCAAGAATCAAACTTCAAAGAAACGCAAACGCTTTGCCAAAAAGAAACTGAGATACATTTAAAATACAGAAGAATGGAGTATTTTGTGTATCGAATAATTAGCAAGTATAGCGTATCAATATTCAGTTATCATCGTTATTCCACGTGACATTTCTTCGTAATCAAGATACCGTTGAATATGTAACTATTGATACCGCTACACGGGTAACGTTCACACGAGGATGCCGGTACCGACCTCAGCGCTGAACGTGACCGCGTGCTGGACGTTAGGACCGGCGACGGGTTGAAGAGTGGCGTTTACTGAACTAGGCCTGTGATGGGCACCGGACGACTGGGCACCTCCTTTACGATACACCTCCAGCACTAGCTGATTCGTGGCAGCTTGAATGAGGCCTAGAATTTCGTCCCGTGGTCTCGTAACAACATTCGTCGTCTCCACGAAGACTACGTGATCACCCGGCCGTAAGCCGGAACGTTCCGCCGGACTTCCCGGGTCCACGCGTTCCACCCGCGGTGGCCTGCCCCACGACAATGAAAATCCCCATGGGATCTGACAAATGTACAGTAAAATGTTTAGTCAGCAAAATTAATTAACACTGATAAGACGTGTTAGTAAATATTAAAGAGTAAATATTAAATTATCTTTAACTACGTTTCTTCTGATTACATTATATGTGGATGTGTTGTAGTCTCGTTCGTAGAAAGGAAAAGTAATTTGACGATTTCTCGTCTACTCATGTTTTGATTTAAAACTTCTGTAAAAACACACCTGATTAACCGAGGTTTGTCTTATCAGCCTTCTCGTGATAGTACAGGGTGTTCTGCCCCCCCTTGCAGTAAAACCTGGGTGCAGAGGCAAGCCTGTTAACGGATCGACAGGTTCTAACTCCAGATGCCTCAGATACATCAGATCTCCCGTCCCTGAGTTGTTATTATCTGACTCGCCATCCTTGGATAATGGCGGCGACACGACGCAGTCTTGAGGTACACCCGCGAAAGGGGTGCTCGTGTTTCGGACGGATCCGGCTTCGAGAGGATGCCATGTCGCTTCCTGCAAGTTGTGTCTTTTCTTTTAACTTTCCCGATCAAACATACGATGCATGTAAAATGTACTTTCTATTCTATCTCTGAATTTAATTTGAGGACTTAAGTAAGAGGATATTAGAAATTTGAAAAATCGAAATAGTTTGAAATTGTGCTCTAAATTTTTGTTAAAAAATTTGATTTTAGATTTCTCAAGAAAGAGAAAATTACTAGGTCGATAGATTAAGATAACTTAAGACTTAGTGAAAAATTTAAGTTAATTATGTAATCTCTTTTTTTAAATATAATTACGACAGAAGTTTCGTAATGACAATTTAGCAATGAATTTCGCCATGTCAAAATATAACAATGTACAATATTACAATGCATTACGTAATGAACGTTTGTTTTAAAGCGAATGTATTTCATAATATCATTTCATAATATCATTTCAATGATTCAGTATCAGCTAATGTTTGTAAAGTGAATCCATTAACATGAAATTTTCAATTAATACCGTTTATGTAACAACCATTATGCTTTAATGTCCGAGCTAGAAAGATTATAATGAATTTTACATGAAGCAAGAAAAACACTAATTTTTCAAAATCTGTTTAACTATCTACAGATTTTTGTCAACCTCTTATTGCATAATACATGTATTTGTAATTTATTTTCAAGAATTAATATAAGGGCCAACAAGTATCATAAATAATACTCCAAATAATTTCTTCACTTATTTTTTCTTTCTGAAGTTTCAATGACTTATAGCAAAAAAGTTTCTCAGACGCCACTATTGAAACATTAATATAGCAGCAAACTTTAGTAGACGCGTCTAGACACATTTGTTGCAATATACTTGAAATAAATCGGCAGCAGACGTCTGAATCGAGAGTCTTTCGAGTGAATATTTAATGTTTCGATGTACTTTACCCTTCTCCTCCAGGGAAATGTGGACTTTTTAATAATTTATAGCAAGAAATTTTTTGGAGACACTTCGAGAATTAATATAGCAACAAACTTTAGTAGACATCTACTAGATATACGATTCACTTCATGATATACGATGTACACTTGAAGTGAATTGAGAACGGATGTCTCTCGATCGAACATCTCGAATATATACTCGAAGTTTCGTGATATTTACCTTATCCTGAGACAGAGGCAGAGGAAGAGTCATGCAGCCCAGCAACTCGCTACGTCTGAAACAGGCGGCAAGGGAAACACGCATAAATTTCCGTCCAGAATAAGGCCGCAAAATACGTAGACGCTCGTGTAGACACATATACACGTATATGCTATGTATAAGTGTGGTCGCGAGGAAAATGGTGTGTATGTGTATATATATATATATGCATATATATATGGCGTGACCGTAATGTCTCGCAATGTGTGCGAATAGTGAAGGAAGGAAGGCGAAAGGGGGTGAGAAATGCACGTGGTGAACGTGGTGCGCATGATCCGGGGGAATCGATTCCCCTCCTACCGCAAAAGGGGAAATCCTCAGATGCCCCCAGAAATTACAATAGTTTAGACATTCGGACGGACCGTCGACCGAGAAGACACGCGTTCAAAATTGTGTAATTTTCTGCATTGCTGAAAATTGCTCAAATCTTAATTTATTGAGATGTATTGAAACACAAAATACAGAAACACCTGTTATAAAAACTCAAAAAGTTTTATAAGTAAGATTTTAACGATCATAATTTATATCTGTAATATTTGAAAGGTATTAAAAATATGTTAAGTAAGACGTAATTTTAGATAAGCAACTTAATGAAATTTGTCGAGATAAATAAGTTTTAACTTCAATATTTATATATCGAAAATGTTTTCCTGAAAAATCTTCATATACGAAAATATTTTAATTGTAGAATGTACAAATTGTACAAAAAAGAGTTTGACTATAAAACAATTATTATTAAATAAATATTTTCGCGCAGTTGTGATTATAATTCAAGCTAAAATGATTCAAATAGCATATTTACGTTCGGAGAGTATATTATCCTCGAAAGTTTTTTGGGGGGGGGGATATCATTTTTCCGACATGAAAAATTCTCGGAACAGCTTAAAATTAGGTTGATTACTCTCCGAACAGTCCGAAGAATAAACAAGCCAAGGCCGAAGCGGCAAAGAGAAAGGGATCGATCATGGATCGAACATCGAATGAGAACGAACGTGTTTTCTTGCGAATTACATTATATCGACTTGCATGTAAAAATAAACGTGAATGAATGAACGATTAGCCAGTGGGTAACTGAGTAAACGGATTTATATACATAAGTACATACAGAAGAAATAGAAGGATACGAAACAGATAAATTCGTTGCTCCACTAACATAAATTCGATGGACTACTTGTAGCTCTTGTGCAGTTCGTGCCTGCTTTACAAATTTCACAGGATTCTCTCACGCTGTATTTGGGTTATTACCGGTATACCGCGAAAGATCACTATCGCGTACACGGTACGAAGCATCACGTGCTTATTGAGCCTCGTAAGTTAACGATGTATCGTTTATGAGACTTTATCGGAACGAATTAAATCGAGGCTGATTCGTGAACGAGGTTAATTTCCTTCTCGCTTTGACTATTACAGAACAAGTGAAATAACTCAAGCCTTATCGCGGCAACCTGTTTTCTAACCGCAAACATGTTTCGTGCTGTTTATTCTATTATTCTTCACTTTTTGTCCTCCAAAGAAATGTACTAAAAATTGTAGTATAAAAATATTGCGCGTAAATATATCTTTACAACAATTTTTACGCAATTAAAGATTAGCATGTAAAATTAAAAATTTAGAAAGTAATTAAGTAATTAAAGTGAAAGTAATTAAAGTAATTAAATCGAGATTGATCTACGCAAATGGATTTAATCTATTTTTTTAAAAGAGCTTACAAGAAAATTTATTTTAATTTACCTTTTTTTACATCAAAATCTACTTTCTCGAATTAATTAAAAAATTAGATTAGTTTACTTTTTTTATATTTAATTTTTTTTATTTCTTTTGATAGCTTTTCAATTAATTATGCCACAAACTCTCAGACACAATTACGGATTTTCTGAGAAAATCATAATTTTCTCGTAACAAAACAGAGGCTTGTGTTAATAAATAAATTTTCAGGAAACGAGTTGTCAGATTCTTATGAAACTTTAGCACGGCTTCGCGAGATTTATGGGCTTAATCTCTCGTGTCAGTATCTTCTTGCATCCTAGCTAAGCCCTCTCGTCCACTTCTTTATCTCTTTCTCTCTCGTCTCCGGAGCATGCTCACCTCGCACGGCGATCCCGGTGCCAGACGGCGATGTCCAGGGACGTGGGCCTGTGACCGGTACAGTGACTATTATACGCCGGACAAGGGAGTATAAGGGTTTCGCGAAACACCGGATTCGGCGTAGCGCGGTGAACTGCGGTCCTCTTAACGACTCCCTCACCACTGGTATTCTTCAAACTTGCTTTGACGTACGCATGCACCGGTCCTTCGTACGCCCGTCTCAGATCCTTACACCTTATTACTGCAAAAATGAAAATATAAAAGAATAAAAAATATATAAATATATCCTTTGTTGTATTGTATTGTCTTAAAAGTTTTATTTTATTTCAAAATGGATTATAAAAAATATAAATCACATTACATGTAAAAGCTTAAATGAATTTTTGTTTAAAAAAAGTTTCATCGTAGTCAATATAAAAATAGAATAGTACTGATTATGAAAAATAATAAGCTTATATTTATCTAGTTTTCAAAAAATAAGATTGTTGAAATAACATTCTCTCTCTCTCTCTCTCTCTCTCTCTCTCTCTCTCTCTCTCTCTCTCTCTCTCAACTAATTCCTACTAAATGTAATAAAAATAATCATAATTCTTGTGGCAAGTATTTTTACTTTTTCTTTAATAATTAAATAAACATTGACCGTGTGAGATTAAAGATTTTATAGTTGTAACCATCTTGGAACCTTTTAAAGGTTCTTTTGATTTATGTTCGCACGGAACAAAAAGAAAAACCGTCCGATAATGTAATGAAAAGAATCGGCAAGCTGTGTTATGACCTTTGCCCTACTTCATTTTCACTTCATCTTCATTCCGTTTATACTCTTATCAGGTTTTATCGGTGATAGAATAGAATTGCGAAGGTGAAAGCATAAGTGAATAAGAATATCGAGAATATCAAACTTCTTTTAATTCCAGCTAATATTTTCGTTGTCAGTAATCAAGTTCATTACAACGCAACAGCGGTTTTTAATTATGGTAAAATTAGCCACATAACAGCTATAACTATATTTTCCTTAATAAATAAGAACTCTTTCGGGAAGACCGAGAAGATGTCAAGGATGTTCGTAATATATGTAGCACCTGAACACGTGCAGCAATAAACTCCGCAGTATATAAAGCCAGTTTCCTTTGCTTGTCCTCATAAATTCCGCTAAATTTAATCTGGATGTATATTCACTTTAATTTGCCTCAATTACGATGCTCCGCAATTGTTTAATAGTTACAGCTTTTATTGTTGTTTTCGTGAATTTACGCATATAGCAGTATCTTAAAACCCGAGTAGTAATAACCAAGTAGTCTCCATAATGATTTGCTTGATTTAAAATAATAAAAGTATCTCTTCTACTTATAAATGTATAGATATTACATCTAGCTTTGCATTAATTTAATAATTATCATTTAATCATTTCACATTTATTTCATTTTGAAATTTTTAGAAGAATTAAATTTTAAATAATATATGCTAATCAATATCTTATTTTTTACAAAAAGATATACAAAAGATATAAAAAGAAAACAATTCCGCGATTTTTACTTTAATGCAAATAATATATATTCAGAGACAACTAAATCCCATTATTATTTCATTACCTTAGGATGTGAAAAAACTGTGTCTTTTTCTACTTTAATCACAATAAGATTTAATTTGTAGTAAATTTCCTACAACGTAAATATTAGATTTTCCAAGTAAATACATGAATTGCTCTAAAACTTTTAACCATTAACGTCAGACTTTAATCTACTTAAACTAAACCTTGAAATAAAACAAAAAAATATTTGTACAGTCGAGTTATAGAATATGCTTTATATTTAACAAATTTTGCATTGTGCGACGGCACTGCGGACAGGAGAGATCCCGGAGAATCGACGCTCTAGGCTCGCTCTTACGGCCGACTGTACCGCGGCACTCACTACTTGCACCCGAGGACGTCTGACCGATGCGGCACTCGCCACTAGCTCCATCCGTGCTGATGATTCGCATCACGCGATCTACTTTTCGACGATTATCACCATAGCATCATGCTTCTCAAACGTCTCAATAATAAATCGACGAGTAAGATTAAGCAATTAGACGAGAAGACACGCACATACGCACGTACACATTACTATTCAAACTACGAGTAATTCTTCCCTTTTTTTTTAAACAAATATATCTTCTTTGCTGAAATAGATATATCCGTGTTTACACCAAAAAGTAATGCAACATAAATAATATGTGAGCAAGATTTCCGGCAGTAAATTGTGTCGACGTTGTACATTTCACCCTGTTCGTCGATTCACCACGTTGTACACAAAAACTAAATGGGAATTTTAACGAAGGATAGCTCGTTACGATGTTACAAGAAGTGAGTCCCGCGGGATCAGTCGTAGACGATTAACCAATTCTACAAGGCAATTGCGAGATGCGTCAGCAAGTAGCGCATCGACCGAATGCGACGCGTCTCGTTCTAAAGAACGGAAAGAACGACTGGTAAAACGAGTCGGCGGAATAAATCTCGTTGAGGACAGAAGATTTTTATGCAAAGACAATATAACGATGATCAATGTCGACGGGCTTACTAACCGGAATTGAGTCGCCGGGAGAGTCTGTGGGTTACTGGCACAGTATTATGCCGAGTGCGGGGTGCCGAGCGCCCTCGAAGCACCTCCTCTCGCGACACGCAACTGGCGCATGTCTCGTGGCAGCGAAATTTCAGGGGTGTGCGAGGGTAGCAAGCTACCCCATGACTAGACATAACTGGAGAATAACGTATATTTCTCTTTAAGAAATGCAAGAAATTTTATTTTTAGAAAGATCCGAAATAATGTTTAATAGCAGCAATACTTTTAAAATTATTTTTATTAAACAAATATTGTACAAAATGATTAGCTTCATTTTTTATTAAATTGTTTGTTAAAAATACTATCAACTTAACATTAATATAATTTGTTAATTATCCAGTTAATTATCCAGTTTTGTTAATTATCCAGTATTAACAGATAAATTTACATTTTATTTAGACGTAGTGGTTTTTTAAATCTCGTTTTTCTCTATTAAAAGAGTTTGGAGAGAGATATATCTTCGCATTCTCCTCTATGTCCTCATTAATCGCAATTAATATATGTATACAAAACAAATATAAACTCACCTCGCACGTGTATATGCTCCGCCACGAGGGAGCATTCGATTTCGATCGATCCGCGACAATTGGATCTTGTCGGCAGCTCGCTCTCAGGACTGAACTTCAAACATCTTCTGACAGTCGCAACCAAAGGGACCTCCGGAGTTGTCGACATAGAAGTGACGAATGATTTCGAGCTATGCATATCATCCATCATGGACGACTTGAGACTGTCAAGGTCCCAAGAACTGGTCTTCCTGCTAATATCGTCCTCCTTACGATCTTCAACATCATAGAAAGACATTTTCGTAGCTGGCACGTGCTTTTCGTCCAAAGTCGAATCGAGATCCGTCTCTAACACAAGCTTCTTCACATTCGGATTGACGGCTTCGACTAACGTAATCTGATTCTCCTTTATCGAAGGACTACATGTCCTCTTGGCTCGTTTGCCGTCCACCGCTTTGTCACCATCCTTTCGCGGACGTTTCCGGCGAATACCACGTTGCCTCTTCAGTGTGAACTCACCATCGAGGTCATTTAGAGGCGATGTGAAAGCCCAAGACACCGGTGAAGGGTCCTCCAGGAGTTGACTGACCGACGATATGGAACTGTCGTTACACGCTGGCGATTCTTTGTCTACTATCTCCGCGATAGACTCATACGTATGATCCGTCGCCTTCGAATCCGATCGTTTTTCACACGACACCTCCAGAATCTTGTTTCTTTCCTCGGCATCACCCAGAAGAATTTCCGCTACGGTCTTGCTTCCAAAGTTGACTTCTTGCTCTCTGCATATTAGATGGTTTTTAATTTGGATTTGTGTCATGGTATGTGAATTTATTCTCTCATTACTTTATTATTCACATTAAATAACACACACAAAATTTCTTAAATTTTTAATATTGCGATTGTCTTTCATACAAGATCAATTCTAATTAAAACAAACGAAAAACAGCAATCAAGAATCAATAAATAACATTTCTCTCTGCTTATTCAATTTAATTATTGTCTAATTATTATCATCTTACCTGTGAAGCACTTCCGTCACCGTGTTGTCCATATTCTCGTACTTCGGTAAGTCCTGATCTATGGTGAGACTCGACAATTTTCCGGCGAGCGGCGTCTGTCCTTGAGCTGCCTTTGGCTTGAAGGGACTGATCGCTTGAGCGAGTTTAGTGTGATACGGTGTCCGGCATCGCGCATGAATTTTCGTGATCTTCGCCAGCTTTGGTAAATACGGCGTTCTCACCAACCGTGCCTTTTGTTCAACGTTCTGAGAATAAACCTTGGTCTTTGGGATGCCCAGAGGCATCGAACCTGCCTCCATCACGTCTTCGGGGCTGGTTGCCATCGAAATCTGCTGGAAGAAGTCGGAAACATGCGACTGCAGATTCGCTCGCGCCTCATTGACAACATTCTGCGGCAGCTCATTGTCGCTCTGAAAGTTCTTGGCGTGATTGTTCATGAAGTGCGCGGGATCCGTCGGTAGGGTCAGGGCTGTGGAGCACTTGCTACCTGGTGGATAATATGTGAGCGGTCCGATATCGGTGTCTACTCTCGGAGTACTTTGATAGTAGCTCTCAGACACTGGAGAATTCTCTGCTTCTTGTGACACAGACTGACGTTTATTTGACCGCAAATGTGGCTTCGTTGCCTGTGAAACACATTGAGGAACATGTTTTTAACAAAAAGACACTAACTTCTTTTAGTCACAGAAGAATCAGAAATCAGAAATAGCTCTTTTATAGCCTTTAATTGTACTATCACATTTCTTATAGTAACGCAAGCGTTATGTACTCTATATATTTATTATTTTAAGAGAAAAGGAAAGTTGAACTTACTGTTACCTGAAAATACGTCCTCAAGTCAGTTCCGCTACTCCTGCACCTTCTTCGTCGAGCCGGTGTTGTTCTGGATGTGTTCGACACATTCTGTGTAGATAGCCTGGTTCGGCAGCTAGCAGAAGTCGGTGGTGTGTTAGACAAGTCTCGGAAGGGCCGGCGGGGAGGCTTGTTCAAGGTAGGTGGACCGTGGGGTGTCGAACTGGTTGTCGACAACGATCTCGAAACTGTCCACTTCAGCATTTCTAGATGCTAAGCAAGAAGAAAATGATAAGGAATTTGAAAAATAATTTAAAAAATTATTAATAGGTAACAGATACTTTCTCGAGAAACTTCAAAATCGACATAACAATTGATATGTATTATGTCTTGTAAAATTGCGTGGCTTAAACAAATTTGTTGAATTTCTTATTAAAACAGAAAATATTTTCAACGTCAAACATAGTTAATTTTTTAGGCTATTCTGTTTACGTGTAAATTACCATCCTTTTAATTCTAATATATGTCAAGTGTTCCGGAAACCACAAAGCCATGAAGCGATTATTTTCAACACATCACAATCCCTTGCGTGTTTCTTGCTAATAACATTTCATTAAAGAGTCCTTCACGTCCAATCTAACTATTTCCTTCGTGCAGAGGAAGTATAAGGGCCGAGCCGAGCTGTCATCCATGCACGCGTACGCACGGGAGTACACATGAATGGGAAAGTCGTTGAGTTTCGCTCTAAGTTTCGATAAGGTCGACATCTCATCAGGTCCGCCTATCGGCCTTCCGGCCGAAAGCGAAATGATCGCCTAATTACTTAATATTATAGTAGGAAGAAATGTGTACACGACACGTTATACGAAAGGCAACAGGAAACCTCGTGACGAAATCGAGAGAAAGAAAGAAAGATAGTGACGTGCACCTGTCGCGACATACGGGAAATAGCGAAACAGGTGAAAGCCGCCGTACACCTGAGAGACGGTTTCACGAGTTAGCACTTGCCTAGGCATCGTGCTTAACGATCCTTTAAACGGCCCCTAAAACCGAATACCGATGCGCCCTTTCTCTCTCTCGCTCCCCGGAGCGTAATTTTGTAGGCGAGAAGAATCGAGTGAGAAAAAAAGAACGTGGTCGAGCGTACAGGCTTGTTGTTTCGTTTTGGCTCTGTGGTTGTTGCCGCTGCGCATGCAGCCGCTGACTCGCGAAATTGCTGATTCGATTAGTTCGCATGAGCGCAGGTTTTACCACGGTCACCGAGTTAAATCGAGATTCTTCTTTTAAGCATGATATTCGCCTAGCTTGATAATTTGAGATTGAAAATAGCTAATACTTTTGTGAACATTGACATTCATTTTATTTCGAATTTGTTCTTGAAGAAGTATCAAGCCTGATTATTTTTTAATCACGCAGTTGATCTGCATTTCAAAAAACAGCTTTATTGGATTTACAGAATAAAAAATAAATAACGAGAGTTTAATTTTTATTTAATTTGTATGTATATTTATGTTGTCAATTTCTTTTGTTCTAATATGTACAGGATATCCCAGAAATATTACAATTTTTTAATCATTCTTGTATAGATATTTTTCACTAGTTTGCCATAAATGTTATCAGTGTATTAAAGTGAGTTTGAAGCATCAAATTCGACTTTCAATATTAAAAAATAATAATAAGATTAAAGAACATTAATTAACTAAAATAAATCCATATTTCGTAATTGTTGCGACATTTTCGTAATGTTTCTGAATTTCCGTTTCAACATTTCACGCGCTGCTACGTCATAAATTATTCTCCTACATCTATATTAGAATACCTAAATATTCTCGGTTTTATCACTCTGTCTTTCACTTCAAACAGATTTTAAGCAGAGTCTCCACTATGTCATAAATTATTCTCTTACATTTATATCAGACTACATAAATATTTTCGGTTATATCACTCTGCCTTTCATTTCAAACAAATTTATTTGAAGCGGATTCTCCATTTAAAGTTGAAGGAAAGCGCGATTTGGATGTATGTACACTTGAATTCACATACATGCATCTTGATCTTGACCCTGAAGGAAACTTCCTGAAAAGTCGCGCGGTCAAAATCGCGTCTGGGGCAGCGTGCAAAAGCGGTGACAGCAGCACTAGCAGCAGCAGCAGCAGGTTTTCACTTTTAACGGTTCCCCGAGGGGGGGTGCGGCGCATTGTACTAGCTAGGTATAAAAATGCATTCATTTGCATACAGGCTGTTGCCATGCTGCACGCGCGCGTCTCTCCTGTCCTTCACTTTTTCGCGTGCGCTCACGTATGCGTGTTTCTCGTATATCTACATATGTACACGAATGTCTGTCTGTCGCGACAGTACCACTACCATTACTACCGGCCTACGCGCACGTAAAAACGGTCTCGGCACCTGCCCATATGGTGGTGAAACGCGCAGTGTGGGTCCCATCTGGTATCGCTCAACCCAGCGCTAGGTAGGTGGAACTCCGATATCGATACATCGGTGAAGATGATGGTTATCTGACATCTATGAGAAAGATAGGACAGGATTCCTCAACGTATTTCTTTGGAAGAAAACTTCTCGCGAAGTGCACGTGCCATCAGGGCGTATCTTTCATACGGAAGAATAGGGAATGGCCGTTATAGCTTAGCAAGTTGGACATTTGTAACTCACAATTTATTTATATTTATTTAAAATGTATGTTAAATGATATAACGTGTGTTTATTTCTAATATATTTATTATTTATTTCTAATATTATGTGCATTTATCTCTGTTGTTCACTGGAACGGTATATAAAGTTAAATACAAAAATCAAGTAAATATTTCATCATATTCTCCTGAAAAAAATAATTAATCTAAAACCTTTGGAATGTTTATCGACAATGAGTTCCTTTTGGATGAGTGACTACAAGTAGCAACAACGAAAGGCACTCGTCTACATAATTAGACACTAGTTCGAAGTGAACGAGGTATGACAGCCAGTCCGCACCTGCGATAAGATATTGTTTCCGTCTGTTTCCGGTTTGTAGCAATACGATATATATGTATATTATAGTACACTAAATTGTACACCTAGCGTTTTACTGTTCATAAGTTTGAATGGAAAACTTTGTGTATATGTGTATGTCATTTTACTCCACAAGACGGTAACATGAATTGCAGACTTGACTAGAAAAGAACTGTAAATTTTCATAAAAGTACCTTTTCATTCAAAGAGCCGTTATCGTCATGACTATAAATTATTACGGCAAAGACTACGAAATTATTTATAACAATTTTATTTATCCAGAAAAAAGATTATTTTATATATATATTTCTTTCTTAAACGCGTTTCATGTACTATATTTTTTTAAATCTTGTAATATTTTAGAACAAAAAATAATAAGAAATATTGAGAAAATATGCAATTTTTTTATATCAAAAGACGACAGCATTTAAAATTCTATCTTCGATAAAGCAAAACATTCCCCAAATTATTGTCACGATAGCAGATAGGAATCTACCTAATTTGATCACACGCTACCTGCATACAAAATTCTTTCCTTTAAGGTCCTTACTGTGACTTACTACGATAAATTCGATTAGAATGCCTATGGAGTTCTATTAAGCGAAACCCAGGGGTCTGTCGTCGTAATTACGAGTGCGCCATAAATCTTAAGGGCTCACTGCATGTGTTGTATACGATATAAGTATAGAAAGGGGAAGCACAGTATGGTCCACCTGTGAATATTATCGCTCCATCTAATCTTCGATATGCCTCGCGAGTAAACGACCGCTATGAAAGATGAATATTCTTTATATTTCGCCTCGTGACAGAGAGAGAGGACAAGTGCAAGATTCAAAAATATAGCTTCAAAGATTTGAATTTTTAAATACTTCAAGAAAAAATAATAATTTTATTAACTTAACGAATAAATATAACAATATTAACAAAACATCGCGCGCACATTCAATGTTTCAACTCGTATTTGCTCGAAATTGGAATAATGTGATATATTATGGGTTATAATTTTTCAAAAGTGGAGAAGCAATATATTCTTTTTATAAACTTTTGCAATTGTTTTTAAGAAGTTATTAATCTTTTTTATATATGTGTCAATTTTAATTATAAATATAGTTTACCAAGTGAAAAAGAATATTTAACAAAAAGAATAAAATAATCTTTAACTGGCTTATAATTCAAAAATTATATTAGTACAATTCCAACAAAATTCGATCCAAATTACCGAATGAAGAGCTCTATTTTTTTTTCGTCAATTAAGTACATGTCATATATTTCAATGTCGAGAAACAGAGACAAGTGTATAAAGCGCTAAAGACACTGAATTGTTCCGCGGCTTCTCAATTCCCCATATATGCCCCTTTTATGGGCCTATAAGGTGTTCGCACGAGGTGAATCGCGTCATTTGAGGTCGCGTTGCGAATGCAAGAATGGTCCCCACGACGAGCGGCCTGGAATAACAACATCAGGGCCTTATACCCGTCCCGACCCCGCTTCTATTCCCGCAAGACGTAAGGCAGGATCGACCTCGTTCCTGTATGCCACGGAAAATGAATAAAATAGAACGACGGTTGAAACCTTGACATGCTTGCAAGCATGGTCGACAAGGACCCTCGTCCATAATATATACTATAAAAACTGTTTTTAATAAGAAAGAAGTAGACAGATTCAAAGAAGTAAACGAGATTGATTAAGGGTCGGATCTTGCTTGTGTTTTTCTAGAGGGCCCTTCCCAGCCTTCGGGAAAACTTATTTGCAAATTCTCCATCTGCCAAGTATGAAATGTGCATAAAATACATATAGTTATATATATTTTGACATACTTGCAAGCCTGACATCATATGTCTTTCGAATCAAATTTTAATTGATTTAATTTGTATTCTTGTAAATTTTCTCTTAAAAATTTATTCCTCTACTCCCAAATTGATAGATGGATACATAGAATGTGTCCTGTGCACGATACTATTGTCAGTTCCAAATGAGCAGAGATAAAAAATGTGAGGGAATGGATAAAAAACGAACATTTTCGATCTTTTCTTCTTCATGGCGTTAATAATCACTTGTCAGAGCTGCACGAGACTAATGGCAGCTGTGGCGCGAAAACCGCCATCACAATGCGGATTATTCACGGGCCCGAAACAAGAAAGATGGTGCCATTAACGGTCTTGATGCGCCCCTCATCTTAGGGTGCAGCACGAGGAAAGCAAGAAATAGTTCGGAAAGTAGCGCGTGTCAAGACTGTGACCGACACCAAGGAAAGTACTCTACGTAACTCCCCAGTCTACCTAGAATCGCGTTATGATATATATTTGATATACTACACAGCGTGTATCAAAAAACTTGTACAAACTTCATCTAGAGATCCTTCAATTAATTCTTCAATTTGAAACCTACTGTTAATAAAAACTTGATTAGGCATTATTTTACATTTTCTCAGTCCTCAATATAAATATCTTTATAATTAAGCATTAATAATCCATATAAAATTTCCCGCGAAAGTTAAATGAAAACTTAATATCTATCATCTATTTGTTTTTCTTTATGGAGATTAGTCGCACAAAATTTATTTTAATTGCTTTTAACTAAAAAAAAGAAAGCTCTTTATAAGCTTATTTAAAAACTTTTTTCTTATTGTTGTATTCTCTACGTAATTTCAGTAACTTACTACTAACATTTTATGCAGATTGAAATGCTATTGTAAATAGAATAATTAAATTTTTAAGCAGCATTTAACGGAGATAATTCCAAATAATCATAGAATATCTTTTATGATATGTACAAATTTTTTATTTACATATATTAATTCATTACATTTAACTTGTAACTTTTCTTAATATTGATATTTTTCCAATAAGTACTTTTATCAAAATAGGTATTCTGTTAAAATAGACATCGTATTAAATTTAAAAAGTAAACTTAAGAAGACGTTAACTCTGAAAGAAATGCCAAAGTCTCCCTCTTTCTGTCTCAATCTCTCTCTTTTTTTCTCTTTCTCTCTCTCGGATATCCTGACAGGAAAGGGGGAGGACAGCTGAGACAGGCTCGTGTGTTACCCGATTTCTTTTCAAGACCGCGCAAACAATCACGCGCGATCTTACATATGCAAACACGCCCGCCGAATGTCGCTTAACAAATAGTGTCTCCGTCGGCTCACACGGAGATTTGAAGTACCTCGAAGGCATACCTCTTTCCCCCTTCTGATGAATTATTTGGTTACTTCGAAGGTGTTTCCAAAGATTTTTCTCATCGCATTTACGTATTAATCGTCCAGATAGAATTACTGATACAATCTTATGTCTAGTTATAAATATTTTTTGCAAACTTACCACATTTTGCAAACGTACCACATTATTGCAAAATGCATAATATTGCACTTCTATTATAATAACTATCTTTAAACTGGAGATTTTGAAATAATTTAAAAGAGAGTGGTGTATTTTTAATTTGCTCGCGTTTGTCATTGTTCTCCAATATAATGTAAGAAGAAAATTATTCAGTTTATTGTATGTATATGAAACATGTATGAAAAGTCATGTCAAGTCGTTGCTATCTGTATATTTGACTATTTACTACATATTTGACAATTTACGAAACATATTTTCGAACATCAGGTATCGAGATTGATAAAAATAAAGTGTTTATCATATATCGTGTAGAGAGAGAGAGAACAAATATGGTGCACCTTTAGTGATAAAGAATATGAATACGTGTCTCTTATTCGTATCATCTGCTTCGATATCTAACAATAGTCATTTGTGAATCAATCGCCAAACATCAAGAATGAAAGTGCAAAGAGTGCGATTTAAACCCTTGAAATTTTAACATGACTTCTGAGCTTTCAAAAAGAATTGATTTATCGAGAAATTGATAACAAACTCCCTTAATTCTTATATCCCAAAAAAGCCTCGGAAGTAATTCAACATCACTTCCTCAATATATAAGAAAGAAGAATAACGGCCGTCAGCATTTCGAACACGGGAGAAACTCCAAATTCTTACTAGAGAAGATCCTCGGGGCTCCTCTAGGAGAAGCGGGAAAGAGGAGGAGGCAGGTGGAGGTCTCGTACCTGATTCTCTTTCACGTTATCACGAACACAGATGAATGTGCACATACGCGAGCATCTCGATGTATACGTCGCGAGCGGTTCCGAAAATACTCTATTCATCGTCGCCCTCTTTCTTCTGGGCTTCCCCCACTTTGATTCCGCACATACACATATTCTCTCTCGCTCTCGCTTTCTTTCTCTCTTCAGCTAAGCCTCAAGACTCGGTTCTGATTTATATTGGATTGACCCCAGACTTACCTTTTGCTAGCGCCATTTTCTCGAAATGTTCCCCGTGAAGGGGGAGGGTGATTTTTGGGGGCCCAACCGACGACAATCAAAGCCACATTCACTCGCTAGAGGCTACTGCTCGCTCCGTCAGCGACAGTGAGAGATTAGGGGAACGGAGTTTGGCAACGAGAAGGAAGGAAACGCGCGTCTAGAGAGAAAACATGTCATACGACAGAGGAGAGAGAGAGAGAGAAAGAAGACGGGCCTTGGGGCCTTGGGGCCCGCGCGTTATTTAGAGCACACCTGTCCCCCCGGTGATCGCGCGTGTTCCCATGTTGCGCGCCTCCCCATCTCAGCCTGATCTACCCGCGTTCCCCGAGAAGGTGAAACTTCACGATCTGTTAGCATGCTTTTCCGATCCGCAAAGATGTGTAATTTTGGGGTTGAATTTCCTTGGCGTTTTTTGAAAAAAGTGATTGATTCAAAAACGAATGATTCCAAAATATCACAGAACTGATTAATCAACTTTAAAATTTGTCTTAGAAAAGGTCAAGAGGTAACGAACAATATAAAATTTATTTTTTTCTTTTCTTGTTATCGAGCCTGCTCCTTCTTTTATAAAAATAATAGTAATAATCTGTTATTTACATGAATATATAGAAATTTACTTATATACTTATCTGTCTCCTTCTCTCTCTCCTGTTTTTATAATTAAAATGTATATTTAGTGATATTCTAACGATTAATTTATGTTGGAATTCATTTAGATATACTTAACTGGCAATAGTATTTTCTCTCTCGAGATTATAAATCATTTTGATATACCTTGAATTATTCAGACTAGAATTCATGGTCCATTATATATTCTGCTCACTGTATTCCATTATGGACGTCGATCTTGGATATGCCGATGATGTACGGACCGGGAGGAGCCAAAGTGGAATTTAATTTTCAAGATACGATCCACTCGACGATGCGAGAGTGCGCATGAGGAAGGCGACTGGGCGACCCATCAAACAAGAAGAATGACCCATGGTCGAAAAGAGAACAAATGCGGAGATAGATCGAGAATAAACTGGAAACTCGCGAATCGCGAGTGTGTGAAGTTCCTTATACACGCACATCTATATTCTTCAGAGAGATATTCAGGACGAGACTCGAAAATAAGGTAGGAACAATGACGGCGAAACGAGTCCTGGCAACGGCGTCCGAGGGACATTTAAATGGCGGAACGCCGAACCCGAGAGAAGGGATCCTCAAGGTGGACCTACGGGGTCCTCACCTTCGGCATAGGAAAGTTTGTATAGGACCCATGAGACTGCCCCCTCCCCCCACCTTTTCAGCCCCGCTACCATCTTCTTCTATTCCCCTTCGTCTTGCGAAATCTCCCCACCTCGCTGGCAGATGTACGTGCGAGGCGCACGCGTGTTTGCCCTTTTCTCCCTTTGAATCCCGTGGGCCCGCGTGTCGCTTGGATCAAAAAGGATCTGTCTTACAATTAGACGAGGTTCTAACATCACTCTCGAGGACGCACTTGTCTTTTGTTCGACCGGTCGACCGGCGAGGAAGCTCACTCTTACTTTCCGGACACTCCTCAACGACTCCCGATTTCATCCCTTCTAGAACCCTTCTCGCCGCCGCGATTTTGCTCGCGAGGCTGGTCACGTTTTCGCATGCGGTGCGTTTTCGGTGCCCACGATTTTGCACCGTGAATAAGAACGAGCATAAACCCGTGTCCGGTGGATTTCCATATTAACCCTCTCAGTGCCGAAGGGCGCTTATTATAATATGATAATATACGTAAGGATATAATACGAAATTATTCTGTCCGCAAAACTTCGCATAATTTTGCACTGAGTGATATAAATGAGAGTGAAAGTAATTTAGGCGCGTAGAAACTTCGGAAAGTCAATTCAATTTCTCAAATTAATTTCTTTATTAATAGTAAAAAATTATCATATAAGTAATAGTAATAATATATGTGTGAATATATTACTATATCGAAAATTTTGCATAATATGCATAACATTTTTCCAAATAAACATTTAATGATTAAACATTAAATAATTGTATGTATGTCTTCTTTAAAGATTTATCTACATGAATTAATTATAATTGCTTTACTTATTATTTTTTAATTAATTATATTTTAATTTATTATTGTTATCACAACATTGTGCAAGAATCACGAATTAGTTACAAACTTATTCAAGTCGCTTTTTATTGTATGCATGATTATTTTTTGAATAAATAATAATATTTTCAAAGGTGTAATCTCATCAATGTAATAAAATATTTGTTCAAGTAAATTAAATAGAATAGAATTTTTCTCTCACTTTTTCTCAAAGAATTCAATAAGAAGCTTTATTTTCCATACAAGCAGATATTAATTTCTCACATACGCACGCGCGCGCACGCACACACGTACACACAAACACACAAAGTAGGAATAAATCAGTCACGCCTTGTACGAATTCCAGATAATTGTCATGTCAAAAAATTGATATTATTTCCAGTTTATTAATAATTTATATTTGGTTTACTTCTTTAAAAAACAAATCTCGATTTTATATATATGTTCGCTCAGTGATCCTTGAAAATCCGAAAGAAAAGAAAGATTGATTTACATAAGAGAGAATCCCTTCTTTTTTGTCTGGGAAAGTGTTAAACAATCGCGCAACGAGACGGATTAATATGACAGATAAAAAGAGGACACAGTCACAAAAGAGACAGAAAGACTCGCAAAGGAAAAAGAGAGTTCACGAAAAAAAAAGAAAAAAGATATGAGCACACCCCTCTTAACCGTGTATAATAGTTGTAATGCACAAGCAGGCGCCATTGTTTCTCTGGTAACTTCAGGTTTGACATGAGCACAACCGTCGAGCAATTAAGCGATCGTTTACTCCCTCGAACAAAAGGGTCGTGAGATTTCTGGCGTAAACGTGGAAGCGAAGTGCGATTTTTTGACGTTTTGAAACAGCTCCGACTTCAAACTATGTGAAACTTTAAAATATTTTTTAAATTGATTTGGAATTTTTATTTCTCTAACAAAAATTAAAATTTAGTTGGACAATGTCATAAAAATGTGAATCAATCTGCGAGATTTTTAAAAAATTAAAATTATTATACATTGTATATTGTAGTTAGGTTCAAATAAAGAAACTATACATCTTAAGTTTAATTTATATAAATAAATAATTTATATATGCTTTTCTAATTTATATGTACTTAAAACTTTTTCTAGTTATTTATTTATTATTTACAATGTTATTTAACATTAAAAATAGAAATTTTTTGCCAATATAGACCTTCGTAAAAACTTCGTATAAAAAAGAATTTTAATAAAATTTGTGAAATTATTTATTAAATTATGTTGACTTTGTTGGTAGGTAAATAGGAAATAATCTTTGATTGGACTAAAAATATACAATTAATTTATAAAATTTTATTCATTTAAAATTTAATTTTCTGATATTTCTTAAATCATAATTTTAGACATTCTCGAAATATTGTTGTTCGAACTTTTTATTAGAAAGATAAGTCAAATTTATTATATATATATATATATATATATATATATATATATATATATATATATATATATTACATATAATAGTATATATAACATATGTATATAATATATTACATATATTATATAATTATAATATAATATTATATATATTATATATATTATAATATACATATATTACATATATTATAAATATAATAATATAACAAATATTACTAATACTTGAATTTTAATAACAAAATATAATAAAACTACATTGTCAACTAAATCTTAAGTCCTAAGTTATTATTAATTAAAGAATAATAAAAAATAACGTACAGAAAATATTTTGCCGGGCAACAAGAAGCGCAAAATTTTCTAATTTATATTCTCTTCGCATTCCATCGAGGATGCGTTCCTTTCTCCTTCTAATCTCGCACTTCGACCTCTACGTCGAGCTTCACGAAAACCGGTCAGCACCCACGATTCCTCTCTCCGCGACGAAAAAAAGAATGAACAAGCCAGGCTACTCACTGCGTCCTTGGCACCAGAAGTTTAGCTAAACATCAGACACGGCAACCAAGAACGAATCACTTTTCCAAGAACACGATGTCCCACATAATACAATTTTCGATTGCCCACACTATTCGGATCACGTTCGAGGTATCGTGAGGCACTGAGGTGTCCGTAACGTGGCACTTCAACGGCCGCCTTTACACTGACGAAGTAGGGTGAGAGTCGGGGCCTTATGTAGAAGGGGTCCGTAGGTGAACCCACAGAACAGGAGAGACCAGCTTGCTGTTTCTGTTCCTCCTAGTAATTGAAGTTCCTCTCTGTCTTTCTCGTACTCGATTCCCCTTCCATAAACCTGACTTGACCACGTCGGCCACTCCAATCGCCCCAGGTGAACACTGGAGATCCAATGGTCAAAAGTGTTGGTGGATGTTCGGTCGTTTTGATACTATAATCATATTATTCGTGTCCTTCAGCTTCTTGCAGTCAAATGCGAAATGAGTATATATTGAACTAATAATCTTGAATCGAATAAAATTTTTGACTTAAAAATTTTGCGATTATTTGTGATAACTTTATTTTTGTGAAAAAATATTTTTAAAGATTGTATCAGCCTTATCGATTAACAGACAAAACGTTCTCCAGAATAAATATTATTGTCCAGAATTTGATTTCTACATATCAATAGAGTTAAAATCGTTAAAACCGCAAGTCACTCGCTTCGCACTAAAAGATAAAAATTTTGATTTCTCAGTTGACTATAAATAAGCGAAAACTCCAAAGCCGTATGACCGTCAATATTACGGTCGTTGCTCTGAAAGTCACATAGTAAGATGAATCCTGGGCAACACAAGGAGGAGTCCTTTGTGAACTCCCGCGCTTGGCACGTGCCAAGAACACCCGCCGCTTCCTTTCTTCATTTCCCATTCAAAACATTCAATTATTCGGACAGATTCATTCCTGTTCTCGAGGATGATCTAGATTCTTTAGTCCAGGATTCTTGAAAGATCCATCACGATCTATTGAAGTCCGATGTGACAGCTGGTGGTTTTATGCCAGCCGTGAATCGATAACATACCGGCAAATTCTTTCATCTTCCCTTTTCTGCCCTTTTCCGCTACACATCCGAGAGTCTGGTAGAAGGCAATTGATACGAATCAAAAATGATTTGTTCAGAGAGAAAGAGAGAGAGAATTGTTTAATCATTAAAATTTGTCTGTTTTATCAAATTGCCAATTTATTGTTTTATTAAAAAGAATTTAGAATTCACTGCGCTAGAATTATTAAAAAATAGAATGTAGTTTCATAGAATGTATTCTATTAAATATTAATTAATAAACATTTAGTTATTTAAACTTGACTTTTTATTTTCTGGTTAACTGCTAACTTAATCGATTCTTTATCTTTTCGTAGATAATAATAGAAAAAAATAGAGAGATTAAATTAGTTAACCAGAAAATGAAAAATCGAGCTTCAAAGAGCTCAAAATTGATTACATACTGTCAAAAATATATTCATCTTTATCATTTTCTGTCACAATTGAGCAGCTGTGATCGAGATATTCTCTTATCTGTAAAAAAAGACCATCGCTACTGGGCTTTGACAAGACTTGACCTCAACAAGCTGCATGCATCGAAGTTGCATCAGAACGTTCCCCAGATACTCGATCTGTTTATCCAAGCAGGGTGAGCAAATATTATTCTTTTGCCGAACCAGCTGATCGATTAGACATTGAAACGTTTGGAACTTCGCAAAAGTTTTGCGATGTTGAAAAATGATACGAAACCGTCGGAAAATCGCATCTGATCATTTGGAGATTGACGCATGCGGGACAGCTGCATTCTAAGACGTAGACGTATATCATACGTATAGGATACTTTATATTTATAATATTATGTTTCTTTGCAATTAAATTACAACTTAGTATTTATTTTATCTTAAATCGTTATCTTAAAATCGTTAATTATTTAAATTATTAAATATATCACGAGTTGAATTTTTTAGACATAAGACAGATTTATACAAGTATAAAAAATTTAAATTATATTAAAAAAAATATATATATATATCATATATAGAATAAATACGTGAATAACAATTATCTGTAATTATTAATATGTGACAATAAATCTTTCTTAATTTTTGTAAAATAGATTTAAGATAGATCAATTATATATAATTACATAAATATATATACAATTTTCTTTTATTCTTTTTTAATTTACAGAATATTATATATTTCAATTATTATAACAACTTGCTAAATTTAAGAGGCATAAACGCATGTATCGTGCATATACATTACTATACATCACTGATCGTGCGAGACAGTAGATCAATGAGGGATCATGGTAGCTATAATAATATGATCCTGTTATTCAGGGACGGGCCACTGTTGCATTACGATGTGACCACAAGGCCCCGCATATCGTTGAGGCGCGTAATTAGAAACGGTTTGCCACATCAACGTTATGAACACAAAGAACCCGTTCATCTAACACACGCGAGCGACTGTTACGCTTGTCTTCGACCAGAAGCTAAAACGAGAAGGCGACAAAAGTTTTCTCCTAGAAAAGTACATCTTACAAATAATTATTTGCAGCTGAATTGAAAATATCTTCCATTTTGTTCAAATTCGAAAATTCATTTAAAAACTATTCCTTTAAAACTAATTTTTATTTCAAATTTTATATTTATTAAGAGCAGAAAAAGTAATATTTATAGCATATGTTTATTATGTCTTCTCGTACAACTTTTAATAACTTCTCCAGAAAATTGACAATATTGCAATTTATCTTACATATTATTAATGACATTAAACTAATAAAATTAATAACAAAGTTAATAAAATCCAGGAAGAATAACAGAATATTCCTTAGTAAATTCAACTTTACCGAAATTTTCATTCTTTGTGTATTTCTATTTTCAAACGACAAGTAAACTGAACATAACGTTATCGCCAGCCGTTTTCGAGAACATAAAATATACAATGTTTCAATATTTTGTGTAATAATTCTTAATAATAATCTAATTAATAAATGATGTTATAATTCAGCCTTGGACTAGTCAAAAAATTTATTCATTTCTTTCTTTTATAACTGAACAATCGATCAAGATATTCCTTTCTGTAATTAAATCATTAATTAATCGGCGATCCTGTTTTTTTTTTGTAATGTTTAGTGACAAGCAACATTTTCCTGCGTTTTTTGCAAAAAAGTAACACGTATTCTTTTTTACAGTACAAAGGCTTTGTTTATACCAAAATAATTTTTTCGGCAACATATAACATAGAGAACCCTAATTTTCCTCGCTTTTTTTCTGCCAGTCCCGCAAATTATAACCGCGTGCGATTGTTCAGAAATCGCGCGACTGGAAGTGATTCGAGAAAAAAATTATTTCGAGAACAAAAAAGAGTCTGCGTGTGTTTGTGTAGCATCTGCGCGATGGGTTCGTCTTGGTCTTCTTCTTCACTACCCTTCTCGACGGGTTGAGTTTACCGATTTTGAGTTCGCCCTTCGTTTCATTTCCCACGTTCGTATCACAGGTAACATTCGCAGTAGTTTGAAGTAGACATGCTGTCAATTTCATTTAAATCGCCATCAGAATTGTAATTAATGTATATAAATTCTTATTTGATGAATCATGGATTAATTTCTCTAGCAAAGTACTATTTGTACTATTGAGAATGCATACATTACACAAATATATACTTATAGAAATTTCTATTTAAAAATTGTCTTTTTTATACAATATCTGCTTGTCATCATGAATTTATTAAATGTGAACGATGCGATCATGCGTAGGTGCACCCGGCATTGTCCGAAACAAGAGGGCGAAGGCAGCTGCACTTACATTTTCATCGCGAACGATTGACATCGATTCACTTAGAGTAAATAAGACCCGCCTTCAGAACAATATTTTGCGATCGAGGCAGGTGTACGATCATGCAGAGTTCTTTCACGACGGCAGGTGACCGTACATTTTGCTGCGGGATTTTAAAATTTTAATTGTATGAAAATCAATTTAACCGATAGCGCATTTGAGTAGCTTACAGCTGCGGAGAAAATGTGCGTGCATGAATATAATTAACGAGAGATCAGATTAATGTCTATACATCTTATTTCATATTTATAATATTCATATTTATAACTGAACTCTTGTTCATTCTTAACTCTGTACTTAATAAAAATACTTTTTATTTTAATTGAAAAAATTCAGATCTGATTTGAATAAAGAAATAATTTGTATTTATCAATTGAAACTTTTTTTTAATTAATTGCATAACGGCGATAAAAATCTTAACAAAGGAAAACCTCTATAAAAGATGGGCGGAAACAATATCGTCAGGTAGTCGGAAAATGTAAAGAGGATCCGTCAGCGGATGATGAACATGTCACTTCAATAACAAGGCATCGATAATAGTGCCGCGACAGCATTTATTCGCACCCCAATTTATTTCGCACACGAAATGCTCTATCCGGTTGTGGCTTTAATCGTTTAAGGTCGCTTTACTTCTAAGTCGTTAAATTCGTTCTTTTTTTTTCTCCAAAACGCATACACCGTGTGATTTTTCTCCCTTCAGCTTCTCTTACATCAATGCGAATGAAAGGCGTGCGTAAAAAAGTGATGTAAGGGCAGTAACAGTCGTGGTGTATGTGTCGCGTTTCTAAACTCCTGTTTTAATGAAAGAGATATTTGAAAAGTGTGCTTCTCGAAATGAAAGATGTTAAGTAATTTAGTGGTTAGTGTAATAATAATGTCAATATTTTTGATATCGCATACGCTGTAATAATGATATTGTTCTGTGATGATTAATCATTGTATATATTTCACATACTTAAACATAATGATGTTAAATAGTATACATATATATACTATACTATATACACACACATATATATATGTATATATGTATATGTTGAATAATACACTGTTTAACACATACAATAAACATGTATAAGACAATATATAAAATATAATTAAAATAATAATTATAGATTCACAATGATTGTATTAAGTTAATAAATAATATATATCTTAATATAATAAATAAGTATTTTAATAAAATTTTATAAATTATTTTTAATTTAGATATTAATATTGCGAACAATACAGTTTGTACAATACAATTTCCTCCGACAATAGAATATATTCTGTATTCCGGAAATTGCATTACGGCGCGTATTACTAGACGAATTTTTTTACCGGATACACAGGGGGAGGATCGGTAGAAAGGATAGGAATTCATAGGATACACGCGACCACCCGTCGACCGAAATTGCATATTCATGTAAGCGTATACGCCTGTTCCTTTTATTTCGGAAATAATATAATAGCCGAGGGAGAGAGACACAGAGAGCAAGAGAGCGTGTTTCCGTAAATCCTTGACAGGTGTTGGTCCTGATTCATACCCCACTGCCACCGTATTAACCACATTAATTGCGGCCAAGGGTGCCGCGAGCCAATACTGGCCACAATCTAAACGAACTATCGTTTGAAATTCAAAGAGTTGGGGCAACCACGAATTAAACATCATGGCGGTCTACTTAAATAAAAATTTAAGTACTTGTCTTTAATTACTATACTAAGAGGTATACTATTGAAGCTTCAAAAAAACCGAGAAGTAATATTTTTCTTCTCTCATACCTGTCCTCTCATATATTGATTTATTCATCGCAGTAATCTTGCACATGCTTAAAAAAAATTCCCCTCAAATGTTTAATTTTATTAACTTAACGATAATGAATACTACTAACAAATTAGACAACTTAGGGTGAATCACGGATATTCCGATCGTAGATTAGGATAAACACAAATGGTCTGAACTCCCTTATCAAACTTTTTCATCACGCTTAGCACGACTATGTGTCCATATATTACTGAAACGTGTGACGCAGAGCGGTTTATTTGTTGAAAACATTATAAACAATATATCACAACGTATCTAGAAATCTTTTTATTCACCAAAGTGATTATAAGCATCGTAGCCTCATTTTTCTTTATCCCCTCATTTTCATTGTCGACGCGAATAAAGGATTATCTAACGATTGTAATTGCAAACTCTAACTTGGGCTAAGAGTTTTTTGAAAAAAGTCTCATTATAATCCTACCGAAGCCAAATTGATCTCTTAATAAGAAACACGAATCTATTCATCAACAGGTTTTGTTGCATGTCGAAATTTGTGCATCAATCATGCACATTCTTTCCCACCATAATAAAATGGATGAATAATGATAGATGATAGAGATTCGTCATCTTTTTTAATGGGATTGCGCACAAATAGAAAATTGTTAAAAGAATTATGCTCTCCAGTTGGTAATATCGAATAAAATAATATCTTATTATATTAAAATATTCGATATTACCAACTGGAGAGCATAATTCTTTTAACAATTTTCTACGATTTGTGCGCAAACATTTCTCTTTATCTTGTATCAAGTTGATAAGGACATGTAGAAAACGGTGAAATAGTAATACATAATGGTGATATTAAAGCAATACAGTCATACCCCATATCGCGAGATATGTGTATAATATATTACATTATTTACGTATTATATGGATATATTAAGTATATAAACAAATTTACAAGAATCGTTACACGCTCTTATAGATTTCCAACAGCAAAAGTAATATTACACAGTCATTAGTCGCAAAAGTATCTCACAACGTTGAGAAACTCGCTTCTCATCTCCATTCTTCGTCGTCTAGACACTCGAATGGGGGAAGAGAAGACGTGTCTCCTCTCCACGGCCCCTCCGTTGTCCGCAAAGCCTAATTTCGGAAAAGGGTTCCGCCGTCGTCTAAACAGGGTCCGAAACGGTTTTGTGCGCTGCCGCGAGAGAGAAAACGAGAAAGCGAGAAAGAATCTGAAGAGGATAGAATATCATTCGCATGAGGCTTGTTTTCAAATACTGTCCTGGCCTTAGAGATACCATCGACCCTTTCGCACGAGCTTTTCACGTTCCTCGGAAGTCCGAAGGACCCATGAGCCGAGTTCGAGGACACACAAAGGGGTCACCTCCCTTCTCCAAAGTCGATTCGAAGGACTAATTTTCTAAAACGACCATGCGATCATCCTCTGATGTACAAATATATTTTCGCACCACACGTGACTAGGCACGAATAAACATTAGTGTTTGCTATTCGTCAGGCTTCACCAAGAAAATCTCCCTCTTAAACTAACAGGTAGCAAATCCTTGTGACATTAATGACGGGATGCGTAATATGTGTGTGAGAAATCGGTTTGACCACTTCGAGAATAAAAAATGAGATCCATCCATATAATAATAAAGCCTATGAATTCGATTTTAATGTTACTAACTTATTAATGCAATAGCGTATTATCGTAAAATTATAACTTGGTTTGTGCGGAAAGCTTTATATTGAATATAAAATTAATTAAAAATATTTTACTTCTTAGAAATTTTAGAAGCTTCAGGGAGATGATCTTTTAATATAAACTTTACTTCAAATCTACTTCAAATTAATTAAAAAATAATATCTTGTTAGTTACTTACCTGCTACAATAAATAATGGCCTCCAATATATTTTCTGTCAAAAACATATCGACATTAATCTTACTATGCCTATACCCACTATCAATCCATTTAGCGCTGAACATTTGATTATAAAAAAAGATGAAAAAAAGTTCAATAATTAAAGGTATTTTTTAAATATATACACAGTGACACATTGATTCTTTTTGGGGGCAATATTTTGTTTTTACAATTAAGAATAATGTCGCGCATATAAGTCTCGTGCATGTCTGCTCCATCTGCTTTTGCGATCTCTTTTTCTCTCTCTACCTTTTCCTGTAACGCGTTCTCTTCCATGGTGGCATGAATATTAAAGGAGACAGATAGCGGAGCTGCCTCTCATGGGAGTACAGTTGTACGCTACGCGTATGAGAATCCAGCTTCCGTTACGAAAATAAAGTACGAGAGCGACGGAGCGTGCGAGTTGACGGGACCGCACGACTAGAGAGAGAGAAAGCTTTTGATTACGCTATTAATAAAAGCAGCCGGGATTCACTGTTTAATCCTTAAATTATATTCACATGGACTTAGGAAATATATTTATCATGTTAAAATATCGTCAGTAAAATTCCATTTATTTCATTTATAATTGTGAAAGTTATATGTAATATTGTATTCATCAAGTAATAAAAGACCTTAATATGATTGTGCGAGGAGTTTTAGGATAATTAATTTGTTAGGTAAAGTGAGATTAAAAAATTTCTATATCATATTTAATATTACGCGTACTTGTTTAATTTCTGAAATAATCTTAAAGCGATTAATATTTAAATAACATGAAATAATTGTCAAATTATTCACTATTCTGTTTATAAATTTTGTTTTCTTTTCTTTTATAACAGCATACCATCTTTGATCTTAATTTATTTTTGTCTCAAATTATTTGCAAGTCTCGCAAATTCTATTTTGGGAAAACTTTGGCTTCGCTTTTATCTGCGTCTTATGCAGCTCTATGTCGTATGCCGCTGCTTAGATTTAATTCCATGTGATGTTTATTTCCTGGGCTCCCGATATTTATGCTATTTGCCATCTAGGAAATTATGAAAGTCGTACTACGAAAATACTCTCACCTCTAAAGGATTTATTTTTCAGGATTACCTCATTTTAAAGAAAGAAGATACCATTCACAAAATCCGACCGTTTATCACCCGTAAATCCCTGAGCTATGCTGTCCTTAATCCTTTAAAAAGTTACAGAGTGTCTTTGACAAATGTAAACACTTGGAAATTTTTATATAGTTTTTCTTTTTAACAAAAAAGGTGCTAAACCACAGACAATGAATAAAAATTGTTCATTTTTTTCAAATAAAATTAGAAGACTTGACAAAGTTGGAATTTGAATATGAGGATTTCAAATACAATTTCTTTCAGACTAAAATGTCAAACATTTCTAAGCATAGTATCCAAATAGATTAAATAAATAGACTGAAGAAATTCTAACGAAATAACAATATGTACATTTGCAAATATACACAAAGTACACAAAAGAAATAAGGTACAAAACAGCTCGTAGAAAATATAGTGTACATATAAAAATTCTATTTAAAGCGATAGAATTTTTGTTTCGAAATCGAAGAAAATTAAAGGAAACACTGGTAAATAAAACCGCCCTCTCATCGTCTCTCACATCGTTCCCTCGCGACAGCAGTTAAGGGTGGTCCTCAACGGCGGAAGGACGACAGGATGATGAGAGGAAGTGTGTGAAAGGGAGCAGGTCCCAGAACGATCCAGTATCGCCACGGGAGGTCCACTGTATTGGGCCCGATAACGAGCATGCATTCTCGAATCAAGTCCCGCATTGTCATCCCGTATTCATCGTGTATCATAATACGATACATCGGCAAGTATTCATCGCCAGTGTATCGCATTATCCTGGCCGCATTATTATACCGCTGTGCGAATCCGCCATACAATTCTGCCTACGTTTATCCTTTCTTCCTGCCTACCTTCCTTTCCTGCCCTTCTTTTTGCCTTCCGCATCTCTTTCGCTCGAATAAGTGAAAGCATCTGAGCTTGGTACCGCTGCCTTAGGGGAAACAGGACCGACACGTAATTGGAACGATAGTTGAAAGAAGTCATATATATAGTTGTATGATAGTGAAACAAAAGCGCTGTTTTTAAAAAAGATACACTTCAAGTTTCTATGTGATTTTGTAGAATGTTCGGAGACTACAGCCTCATTAAAAGTTAACGCGCCAGTAGTCGCTTTTACAAAGATTATCATAATTTTTATATTGTATAAAAGCAACCTTGTTATATTGATTCGCATTTTTATTTCTCACAAAATAATCTTTTAGATTAACTTTTATAATTAATTTTTTTATAATTTTTATAATTTTTTTTAATTTTTTAAATATCTAATATCTAAATATTTAATATTTAAATATTTAATATTTAATATTTTATATTATTTAAATATTTAATATAGTAAAAAAGTTATTAATTAGCTTTTTTATACTATCTAATATATACACTACTTAATATCTAATATATACAGTATATCATACATACAGTGTATAATACATACACTAATTTAGTGACAAAATCAACTTTAATGAAATAATAAAAAGAATGTTTATCAATATTTTTATTACATATTTATAGTACTGATATCTTTTGCAATTTATAGAAATCATTAGAAAAATTATTGAGACGCCCGAACATTTTAACATAGAGATAATATTTTATTTGTAATATTTAATATATTCTTCTTGGATATTGTATAACATGTATGTTATATGTATATCGTATATTTTGATAAAAATATTGCTGTGTAATCCAGGACTTTTTCACAGGAAAAAGGTTCCATGTGAAAGTCGATTCACACAGGATCGAGAAATTTTTTTGTAGTTTAAAAAAAAAGTTCATTAGTCATCGGACAGTTATTTGTTACGTTGAATGATTGAGAATTCCATTGTGTGTCGATCGCGAATCGCGAAGGGTGTAACTCACAGTTCCCTGTAAGTGAACAATCAATCGACATATTAAGAGCAATGAACAAGCAACATTTCTTTTTGAATAGCATATGGCAAAACTTAATAAAAGCTACCAGTAACTACCAGTTCTAGAGTATTGTGAAGCTATATATAGTGATCTTTCACTTGATGTTTCACTTTATAAAACTCTTTCGAGACAATTCTGTCAACTTTTTTTATTCTAAATAAGCAATGCTATTACATGACAAGTTACGTTTCTTCTATTAATCTTTTGACCAATTCAGAAACGAAATTTTCTAGGAAAAATATCGAGGGAGATGATGAGTTGTTAATTTTTTTGTATTATTATAATATATTTTTAGATATTTAGATAGAGATATTTTTTGCACGTCATAAATATTCCTGCAAAATTACATTAGTTTTTTTGGAAGTGAAGAAACTTCTTAAAAAGACGTATATAATTTTCTCTCTGCAAACAGATACTTAACTGTTAATTCTATATTTTCAAGCATATTGAGAAAATAAATGGTTTCTTCATTAATAAAAAAAAATTAATGAGAAGGGTCGATTTTCCTGGGTACATTATAGTATTGCGTACTGATCCCCGCTTTTACCGTACATTTGCCGAAAAATGCCGTATGTTGTCTCGCACCGTTAATAATCCGTAAGTACACGTTAAAAATGACGTCGGCGGGATAAGCATGGACGATAAGATAATTAGCTCCTCGACATTACCGTGGCGAGTGCCCTCCTCCTCTCGAGCGATTCGAAGGGGTCCGCTGTCGAATGTGCCACCGCGTTTATGTCGCTCGCATTATGCACGTGTATGTACGCCCCCTCCCTTTGTGCCGAGGTGGTCACAACCCTTGACATATATTACGTAGACTGCGCAACGCCACGCGGAATACTATGAATGCGTAATTTACTTTTAACCGCTGACCGTGTGGGCCACCGTCGCCGCCCCCTACGGCCAAGGGGGGTCGGCCGGCGGCGGTGGTAGTCGACGGGTATAACGGAGTTCACGCTCTGTTAAATCGAAAGGGAGTGCTACATACCCCCGCCTGTACTTACCCGAATGTACGCCGACCACGAAATTGCTCCACGTGTTGTACAATAACTTTTCTACGACCCTCTCACGATACTATCAATGCTTCGGTACAATACTTTGCTGTCGATACTATCTGTTTGACGCTTTAAAAACACTGGATGATTCTTTATCAAACGTGTTGCATGCATTATCGATTATATCGTGCGGTAGAAGACATGAATAAATCATCTTTTTTCTTTATAGCAAGAATAATCGAGGCAATATTATTTATTATGATGATTTATCATGATTATTTTCATTTTTCTTTGATATACTTTGTCATAAGTTAAAAACACTTTTTTATTATCTTTTCAATCTACGAATTTTTATGAAAGTTATAAATCTTGGAATGGATAGTAATATATCAACAAATATTTAAAAATCCGATATTTTCTTTTCGTTAAATACAAATCTTATATTTTATTAAACATTTATATATATATATATATATATATATATATATAGTAGTAACACAAATTGTATGCAATTATCATCTAACAATTTTCAGGATCTTCTTTAATAATATTAATTCTTAATACTGATGATTTTTAGGCAATATTTGTAATCACAAATAGTGGGAAATTTGTTACTAAGAACACGCAATGACAGGGTGACACGTAAAATTATTCTCGTTCTGTCATCTCGTGTGTATGCTAAAGAAACGAAATGTTGAAGAAAAAAAAGTACGAAGCGACGTTGTGCACCTCTTCGGACAAGACGTCCGCTTTCTCCACCACTAATTGGCGGGAATGACGTATGAGACTTATAATTGACCAAACGAGGGGTGAACTGAAAAATAGAGCACTACTCCTCAGCTTTCGTCAAGAAGGGTCAAAAAGATTTTTCAGCTTTCCCCGCTTTTTCTTCTCGAGAAAAACGGTAACCGGGACGTTAGTTTAGTTATGTTTAGTTATGTTGCCTTGTTCTCGATTTTGTGACTTTTAAAAGTCTTCTGCTCACCTAAAGAAATTAATTTTAAAAAGCTCTTCTAACTTTTTTTATATATTGATTAGAAAACAATTTCTTGCTAATTTCTTGCAAATTTTCAAGATTTTTTTATCAAATCTGAGTTAGAATATATTATTTCTGTCACAGCAATTCATATTTTTAATAAAATTAATAAAATTATTAATTTTAAATACAGATTAATGATTAGTTTGAATTTTTACTGCCTAGTCGTTTTCTCGAATAATGATGGAAGCAAACAGCTGTCTAGTTATTTTTAAATTTATGGTCTGTCCATTATTCAATTTCTTTGAACGAGAACTTGCAATTATGATGAGATCCATACTAGATCCTTTGGGGTACTTTAACTTGATGGCGTTACGGTAGTGGATGACCGCATTTGCAATCGACTTCTCGTTTGCTTCGGGAACCGGTGCTCGTTCTTGACCGTGATCGTCTGGAATAGTCCTTGTAGAAGAATCCCTTCCATCATCAGATTTGAAGGGACCTGAATTATTCTTTATTTTTCTAAGTATCAATAATACAAAAGTTCTTTCAAAATCTTTTTCGTTATTTGTTTAAGTTTAAGAAAAAAATTAAGAAGAAATTAAAAAAAAAATCTAAGATTTTGTATTTGTTTCTGAATCATAAACAATACGGAACCACTTTTACCGTTGAATAAAGTTTGACTTTTACTGAAGGACTCCACTTCTTTTTATTTATATATTTCTTTTCTTTATAATGATATTATAATGATATTATAATGATATTTTCTTAATTTCCCTAAAAATAAGCTATTATATTTTAACTTAAAATTATGTATTACTGAATAACTTTTTAATAGCTATATACATTACAAAAAGTTACAAAAGTACAAACATTAAAAAGATTATTAAAACTATTCTCGGCGCGAATTAAATTTCATAAAACAAATTAATATTTTTTATATTACCCATTCTTTGCATGAGATTACCATTGCAACTGTAACAACGAACCGACCGTTAGTGACCTGCCAAAATCATTGTCGCTCTCAGGCCCCCTTGCCCTTTTGATCGTCCTTAACGCAATGGCTTCACGGTGGCCGCGCAATGGTCACTCAGCTTTCCACGCCGTAAATTCATCGTTCTTCGTCGAAATTTAAGGCGTCACGGTGCATTAGTGCGTTGGTATTCCCCTCGCGAGCTCGCGAGGAAAGGCAAATTCAAAAAGAGACTCGCGACAATAAGTCAGTCTGGAGCCTCTATCGATTTACAACGTTTCTCAGCATCGCCGTCATGTGTAATCGCAACAGAGAGAAAATGATTAAAATTAATTTACAAAATATTCAAAACATTTGATCAAGAAATTCATTCAAAATTTAAAATATCTATCCGTTAAGAATTTGTTAAAGAATTTATATACAATTTTAAGGATTAAACAGAAATCGTCGGTATCTTACTTGCTGCTTGACCTGGTGTAAGACACAACACCGTTGCGTATCGAGTCGCTTTGTAACAGTCGCTTCGTAATAAAACGCGACAGACTTTACATTACGACGGACAGCGCAAGGTGGTGACCGAAAGTCGACGACGAAATTGAAGTCGCCAGGATATGGAAATGTTATGGAAAATAGTTTAAACGGTGTTTCCACGGCGTTCCTCGTGCTCTCGCACATGTGTAAACGACTCCACAGGCCCACGATCATCGCGTCATGGTGGTGAAGAAAACCGCAGATGCGGTTTCACCCCTCCTCGCGTTACAGAACGTTGGACATTCACCAAGCCCCGCGGCAATACGATCCCCGAGACCTCTTACGAACCTTGTTGTCTTGGCTTGTTTAATTCGAAACTCTCTCTCGAAATCACGGTAATTGAAGAAACGAAAGTAGCACGCTTTACAAATCCTAAAATTTGCGAGAAGAACGAAGTGGCGAAGAAGAACAATTCTGTTTAAATAAATTAAAAACATAACTCTTTTCCAATTGATAGGCGACGCGTCATCATTGATCCGTTTTTCTGTCGTCATATAGAAAAGTAAAAAATAACTCGAGACGAGAAATTACATATACAATAGAATTTGAAGGAAGGATAAGTTAATTTTTACAGAAATTTAAAGTACTTTCGTAGAAATAATATTGATGTTGATTGTGTCAATTTTACAAGTTTTAATTTGAAGCTTAGGAACTAGATTTTTAGCCTTCCCTGAAGTGAATTTCAATTCCGATTTATCAGAGATAAATTCGACTTTGTAGAGTGGCTCTCTATCAATTCTCCTCCTAATCCGTCCACTTTTCACGAACGTTGTGACAGATTTATGCACGTCCCCATACGTCCTGTTTATGTTCTCGCATACGTGTCCTGACTCAGCGTGTGCCACTGAACGCTGAGATTTCCAGAGGATTTCGAGTTCTTTGGCGATCGCATAGTTCGCTAAGGAACGCGACAGAAAGAGAAAGAGAGGAAGAGGCAACAAGAAGATCGAGCTATGGGAGAACAAAAGTGCCGGACGGCGACAACGACGACGGACGTCATCGTGCGGGAACGACACGGTCCGCGAGAAAACGCTCCAGACCCGCCTAATAATTCTCCGCGGACGACACGCGACGTGTACGTGTCACGGCGTCGCGACGCGCGCGTCCGTCTCTCGTTGCTGAAACTGCGAGAAGTCGCGGGCTTCTTATATATATATCTTTTCTTTTTTCTCAAGAAAACAAGACGATACTGTGAATGCCGAAACGGGGAGATCTCGAATCGGGAAGAGAGTTTCTCATCAAAAGTGAGATACGGTGATCATGCACGCTTTCTTCATGCGTTTTAAGAGGACATCAATATCTTTGAGTGACCTGAAAAGTATTTTACATTCTATTTTTCATAAGAAACCTGTAGACATATATATACACATATAGAACATACAAAACATTCAAAAATGTATAATAGAAATAAACAAGAACGAGTTGTGAATAGATGTGTGATTTATTACTTTAAGAGTATGTTGCTAATCAAAGACAGTTTCACAAAGATGGCTTTCAACTGCGATTAGATAGAATAGTCAATTGTATTATTATGTAATATTGTATTATTATGTAATAATTAGATTGGCTTAGTTAATATTTGTTTTTCTAACAAATGAAAGCTATTATTAAATATTATAGATTTAAAGCTCCCATCAGATTTCAGCAATTTATGTGTAGCAATTACTGTTTGCAAAATGTTTGCGAACGCAAACTCCGAATTCATTGAAATACCTGCTTCCAGGAAATCGTGTATACATATATATATATATATATATATATATATATATAATGTATATAAAATGTCGTTTTCGACCTACAAGATTATCTGTGTTTCTTACGAAAAACAGACAACCACAACTTAGATTGCTACCTTACCGCAGAATTATGAGCCCGACGAAGTGGCGGAAGTATAAGTGGTACAATTGTTCTGAGCGATGGTGGCGTTAAGTGTTCATTAATTGTCGCAGAATCGACCCATACGATGTCGCGGTTTATTATCACCGAAATAATTCGCTTTAAGCGGATCCCCCAAAAGTAGCTGGCGGGTTTTATTGGGGCAGACAGCAAAAGTAACTTTGGCCTCTCGTAAAAGTAGCCTCGTATAAATAAAATCGCAGGATTATAAGGAAGAAAGATATAAGGAAGAAAGATTCTAACTTGAATGACAGTTATTTTTGAATGGCACATTAATATTAAGTTTATATGATTAATTTATCAATTATAATACCAAATAATAAAATGTAAATAATAATAATATGTTTTTGTTGAAAGAAGCTTCACTAAAATCTACCTAAAATACGTAAAACATATCTAGTTCTTTCCTCGAAATTAAGTAAAATTTGTCAAAGAAAGATTTTAATTTAGTTCTTAATACTAAATAATTTCAACGCTGTTCCATAGCATTACGCGTTAGTGTTTGGCATTTAAACTCGTTACTCTTCTTCTTTCGTACATTAATGTCGAGAGGAAGTGTGTGTAACTTTGCAACGTCTCGTATAGCACGGTCAGCTGTCGGCACTCACTCGTCCGGCTTTTAACGCACTTTCGACCGTTTCGCGCCGTAAAATTACTATCTCTTTTCTTCTTCCTGTTTCTTCTGCGTCCCGACGCCGCGATGGAAACGTCACGAGCGACGGTAACGACTAAACGAGTAGTTTGCTGCGCAATTTACTTACGTCGACAAGATCGCATTTGTGTAGTCTAATTTTACAAGCGTTAATCTCACATAATTGAAAACTACGTCGGATTATTTTTCGAGTTCATTTCTTCGACTCTTGCGTCGCTAAAGTTAACAATAAATGTGTGAGATTCATCGACCGAGAAAAGAAGAAGTTTTGAGATACAAATTAATTAAAATTTAAATAAAATACATATACATATCTATTTATCCGTCAATATTGTTTCTATTAAAAAATATTTCACTCTTGGAAAAGAAAGAGATTTTAAAATACTATTCTAGAAGATCCTAAAAATATTTTTATTGTGCTGTAAAGTTTCCCTCGCTAACGCGATCTCACCTTAACTCGTGGTATTATACTTTCGAAAAGTCGTTTCGGAGTTGTCGTTAATCATCTAGAAGAGGGAATAAAATTTCTCAGGGCTCGTACTATTTTGATATTCGATATTGACCTCGTATTGGGAACTAGATCACAGAGAAAGAGAGAGAAGACCGATGAAGCAAACAATATGGGTGTAACCCCAGACGGATTATGGATTAGAAACGACCTTTACCCAGTTACAATCCAAGGGTGAGTTTCATATTTTTTTCCAAAGGGTACATATTTTCTCGTGACTTTAATATTTATATAAGTCGTGTCAATATTAATTGTGCCTTCCCGACTTTTCATAAAAGAATTATGAGGTATTATTATTGACACGCTGACAACAAACAAAAAACTGGGTTTTTCTGTATGTAATTTTACTATGGAAAAAAAATTAAGATTTTGGAAAGAATTGAGTCCCCTTCTAATCTGACAGTAATGTCTCAACCTTTTAATAAATTATAATTGTTTAATGTTAATTTGTTGCAAAAATGTTAGCAAATTATGACAGAATTGTGAGGAAATTGAAATATTGTGTATTATATTATAATCATTGTTAAATATCGAAATTATAAATAAAAAATTAAATCACCAAAAAGATTCTTAATATTTAGAAATTTCTAGTTGTTTTGTTATAAAAATACAAAGCAGCAATATTGTTGTGATAATAATTTCTTTCTACAATAATAAATAATATTCTTATTAAAAATTTATGTTATAAAAAAACCATTAATTTGTTTAATTGGGACATTTTTTGTCAAAACGCTGTTAGGGACAGAAGCTATCAGCTAACAAGAAAAATGGTTAGATCCTCTGCTCAGCGTTTATTCTTCCGGATCATTTTGAATGGCTCGACCCTGTATATTGAACATTATGAAGGAGGGATACACGACACCCCTGTGTAACGAGATACCAGCCGCCGGTGAGAAGAGAAGGACGAGAAGAAGGAGATGATGAAGAAGACTTGTGTTCTGGTTTATAAAAATTGCTGCTAGAACATATTCTTGAAAGCCGAAACTACGAGAACGCCGGCGCCCATACATCACCGTTAATACGGTAATATTTCATTAAGTTAAGAAGAACACAATATGATAAATAATTTATTCGTTTTTTTTTATTTTTACTTTGTTTTATCAAATTTCCATTGAGCTGTAATTGCCTTTCTAAGGTACTTCATGACGAAATTTTGAGCTGATATTAGATTGTAAATGGTCTAGGAAGAAAGAAATAAGAAAGCTTAATCGAAACTGAAAAAAAGGATTAACCTTTATCTAAATAATTATATAGTTATATTATAACTCTCTTATATGTAATTATATTATTTTAATCAATAAGTAACGTACCATTTTATGATCAGGCTCGAGTGACTTTGTGCCAAATAATATTATTCGTGTAAACTAATATTATTTTAATTATTATTTGTATTATATTAGATTTAGTTCTAACAAACTTAATCGTACAAGAATGACGCAATTTTTTTTATACAAGAATTTTTTTTGCACTTTGTCCAATCATCTCCCGAGAACATATTGCATTAGAGTGACACCGACAAAAATAAGTCGATTGCCTCACCGCGCTCTGTGCGTTGCGACGCATCTTAATAAAAGCGCGTGCACATACGTCCTTCCGCCTCTGAAGTTCCCAGTAGCCATTTAGAAACCAATGAGCTTCTAATGAAGGTGGAGCTTGTGACGGAAATCTCCACCTACTCTTAAAACGCTCTATTTCTCTCCGCTCGTCGACGATGAGCGACACAGCGCGAACCGAGAGAAGATCACGGAGAATGCGAGAGGACGAGAGAGGAAGAGAGAGATCGGAGGTGGAGAGCCGATGAGGACCTTTAAGTACGTCTTAACTCGGCCAAGTCAGTTGGCATCTCGCTGCCCGAGAGCAAAATGACGCCTCCGTTTTCGAGCGTGATCTCGCGATCAGACGGTCCCGATCGGCGCGTTGTAACGCCGCTGTAACTTCAACGTGGAAATTACGATCGCTACAGTCATGTGTTTAAAAATTGAGATCTATGACAGACGTGCGTCGATCGAAAACTAAGTTCGGAAGTGAATAGAAAACTTTTGCTATTATGAGATAAAAGTTGGTCCAGCGGAAATTGGTGAAAGAGCTTGAGCGAAAGTGGGGTAGTTGGCGGGTATCAGGTATGTCGATAAACTTTATGATGGAAGGAGGCATAAGATATTAATGAACTTGATCAAGGCTCGGCAGAAGTTGCGAGGGTAAAATTATGTTAATTAGAAATTGTGCAATCTGAGACATCATAAAATACTACATCATAAAATTCCAGAATCAGGAACCTTGTAATTTTGCGCAACAGTGAAAACGAGATTAATGTCTAATCTAAATTAAACTTGAATAACAAATTGCGTGGAGTGCGACTTCAATCATTAGTAAAAAAATTATAGTTATCTTTTTAATTTTATTACTTTATTTACTTGATTTTTATCTTACTAGCATAAGAATTAACAAGCGAAAAGAAACAAAAACCATCTAGAATAATGTATCCGCAATCGGTGATCAAAGCTGAGGTCAAACCATGATCGTCGTCGCGCGATAAAATGCCAATTGGCGGGTACCGCAGTTTAAGGGTTAATAAGCTTAATCGACACTCGATAAGAATCGCCTCAGCTAGGCCATTGGTGACCTAGCATAAAATTCAAATAGGGCACAAGATTTTTTAGAAGTCAATTATTGCTCGAAAAAAATTCAACTACATATGTATACACATTTATATAATTTATAATTTTTTATAAATATAATAATACTTATATGCATTTATAAATGTTACATTTAATATTATCATTTACATTAACAAAATGCAAAATATTTAATTAGAATATAAATTGGGATATAAATGACAGGGAAATAATAAAAAAAACAAAAATAAAAATAAAAAATTGTCAATTCGGGGAAGATTCAACAAATATTAAAAAAAATCTGTGTTCTAATAATAACTGGGATAGCCAAGGACTTCTCTAGCCAGAAAACTCACCACCTAATTATTATTCAGGCAATGAGAAAATTCAGAATCCCGGATATGTATCCAACGACGAGCAGAAGTTTGTAACGAATTGTAATTGAATCGGGACGCGTGCACGGATTTTAACCGCCTGATTACGTTCATAAATATCGAAATTAGCATATTTTCAACGAGAAAACCAAACGAATTTCACTTGAATACTTGGCGAGATACGCGTGATGAATCGGAAATTGGCTGATGAATATGTATATCTTCATAAAATTACAGCGATAAATGTAATAAAGTGCGTCTGTAATGAAGATGACTAACGAGGATAATTCAATTCGTGTTGTCGTCTTCAGATTTTAGAGATAATTTGTAAACGAAAATTGATAATGAATATAAAATTTAAAAAAAATATATAAAAATTTACATACAATTTATTAACAGTAACATACTGGAAATTCCATTCTTTTCTTTTATACATATTTGGTAATCACTTTTTTTCGAATCTTTTTATAGAAAAAACCTACCTGTAAAAAGTGTTAATTTTTTTTCATTATTTATTCTTGTTTTACTTCTAGCAATAATTATGTGTTCTTTTGCAATATATCATTTACTCGCGTTTGTTTACTCATAACTATTCGAATAACTCATAACTGTTCCTCACATTTTCTATTATATTTTTACATTGTGGAAAGTGCTTAAATTGCCAAGACCATATCTCATCATGAACGATATTAAATTATTGTACTTTGTCAACGGTATTTATGTCTATATTCGAGTCGGTTAAATTTTGCAAGACAGATATATTAAGAGAGAATTATTTATATACGGTTGAAGTATGAACGAGTTTTGAACAGTCTGCGGACTTTACTTTGTAACTGCTGGCACGTGGCCCTAATTGCATCGTTACGCTCGATCTCGAAAATGCTTTAATTAACATTTCCCAAGACAAATTACGCATAAACCGTGCCGGTTCCACTCCTGCGTTGCACCGTAAATAATCATCATTTAACGATCGCACGTTAAATCGACAAAATCCGAAGTCTAAAGGATTCAATGTTCTAGCTCAACGCGTGTATAATTTATTTTAATTTGAAGCAATTAATCATCACTGAGAGAAGTAGGTTTAAATTGATTTTCTTAAATTTTTAATAAAGGTAATTTCTCCCTCTCAAGAAATTGAGATAATTTTAATAGATTGGATTGTTTCGCATTAAACCATTATCAATCCTCCTGCTACATTTCTGCTCTTGTTCAAATTATGAATAGACCTAGATTCTGATACGTCACATCTCTATTTAGCACCACACTTAGTGCTAAATGCGGACGCTCAATTCCAAATTTTAATCGCCCGATACGAAGATTGCGTTCAGGGTCAACGTGAGATAAATAGCATTACCCGATTTAACGTGATAAGAATACATGCTACAATGAAACCAATTCGCGAATAATGTTGCAGTAAAACACAATAATTCACAACGTCGATCGCTGTAATTTTGATGTCACATTTTATATATAGCATCTCAAATGGGAAGAAGATCCTTTGCAAACGCTGCAGATTAATTCACCAAAAATAAAGAAGAAAAAAAAGGAGAAATTAAAGAAGAAAAAAGAGAAGGAGAAGTTAAAAGTCATAAAACTGATTTTTTAGATGTAATCGAATAATTATATTACGAGATAACTTGTAATAATTAAATTATTATTATTAATCTATACTATAATTTATGGAACATATATTTGGAAAACTTAGTATACCTGTCACATCTACCAAGAAAAATTAATAAATAAATTGATTATAAAAAATTGATTACTACAGTCATATAATATTTTTTTGTTTTTTCTTTCTCTTTTTGTTTTACCAAAAAAATACAACCGTGCATGATGAATAAACGAAAGCGACAGAAACTAGAATCATCAACCAAAATACATTTCCATGTATATGGAAAAATTACTGTTCTTTTTCGAACATATGTAGGCTTAAAAAGTCCCTCGTATTGCCGCAAAGTCCGCCCTTTGGCTTTATTATAATACATCTGTCGAAGATTCGTTTGACATCGTGCTAGATATAGCTCTAGAATAGCACGTGGACATACAATATCACGCTTCTCACAATATTTACACTGTAAACCTAACGTTTTGCTCGAATATCATAAGAAAGTAGAGCTACAATGTTTCTCGACACACGTCTCGAATTCATCTCGCACACATCTTATAAGCTTTCGCGAATTGGCTCCGCGCGTCCAAATTATCTTCTCGTATTTTGAATTTTCACTACTACAATTCGGAGCTTCGCTAATATTAAGTTTCTGGCTGATATTTTGAGATCCCGACTGAATAATCATGTCGCGTGAAATTAAACCGCGAGTCTGGTCGCAGCTTCGTTTCGAGACGGATTACATTGCGTTTCAACAGTGTAGTACAGTGCAATTCAGCACTAAAATAACAATAATAAAAATATAATTTTAGATTGTTGTAATTTGAATATAATTATACAAGTGTATTAATATTCCACCTCGCAGGTGAGATTCCAGCTATTCCGCGAAATTGAGACGATGCTCGCGTCGACGCGATCGATGATATAAATACGTGGGAAGGATGTGTTAAAAAATTGAAGACCCCGCGAGAAAAGCGCAGAACTTGACAATGGAATCGCATTGATTGTCACGCCGACGTGAGGGGAATTGTGCCGGAAGATAGCGCGGTAGAAAAAAAATGTTAGCCGCGACGGACGCGGAGCAAGGCGCAAACAATGGAGTGATAGTGTCGCAGCTCGCGAATTCGCACACTCCGCAAGATTTCACGGTCTCACGTCTGCTGTCCACGCCGACGCACTCCCTGGGTAAGGAAAATATGAATGGTATTTTACATCCTTGTATAAAACCTGTGTGGTACGTTACCTAATTATCTGGCAAGCGATTATTAATTAAATAATATAGTTATATAATAGTATATTAATATAGTTATATAAAGCGTCATAACGGAGCTCGAAGAACTTTTTAATGGAAGCTCTTCTTAATACTTGCGAGTGAGAAACCCCGGAAGTTATTGCTCCCTCTTATTTTCCATCGATAATTATTCGAAGATAGCGCGCGGATACTCGATATCATCACTTTGTAACTAGAATTTCATTATGATTTTATGAAATTGTACATATTTCACTAGCAATTAATTTAAATGAATTTTATGGAATGTGGAAAATTCATCAGTGGGATGAGAACGCTTTTACTGCGAATGATTTAATCATGTCCCTTCGCATTTAATTCGCGGTTCACGACTTGATTCCATCGAAATCGCGCATTTCCAGTCATGCTGCTCGCATTATGCCGCTTTGATGAATGCCCAAGTATAGTGGAGTCATTCAAAGAATGGCCGCGGCTGTTAGTCGACCCGCACGCGTTTCTTTTTTCCCTCTTTCCTTTTTTTTCCGGCCGCCGGTATCGCGAGCGGCATCTTCGAGACCGCACGTTTCGCTGTGCGATAGAGACCATCGAGAAAAACAATTTCTTCTCGCGGAGTAACATTTTTACGCGCGCGAAAAGTGTATAACTCTAAACGAGATTGACGTTCCGCGCGATGATATTTCTATTATGCCAAGAATAACAGGTTTCGATATTTTCCACTGAACGTAATTATAGCAAACGTTAGAAACTTTTAAATGTCGTAAAATCAAGTTATATAAACATTCAACGTGCATATACAATAAAAGAAACTGTATATAATAATTACATTATATAAAAAGAGTTCAAATACTTAAAACCGTCTAGTAGAAAAATGTGCCACTTTATACAAGAAAAATAAACAAAAATTTACAATTACATCGAAGACCGGATTGACAGCGAGATATTATTGCGTGATAATTGCTTCGTTTCATAGATTGCAGCGAGACTTCTTCTGCTGCTGGGAACAGAAGACCCAGAAGAAGCAGGACGACCTTCTCGGCGCAACAGTTGGCCGCGTTGGAAAGGGTCTTTGAGAAGACGCACTATCCGGATGCCTTCGTCCGCGAGGAACTGGCGACTAGGGTGTCCTTGTCGGAGGCTAGAGTGCAGGTGATGCAATGTAATCTGTTGCATGTGCGTGCACTAATATAGTAAACAGATTTAAAAGTTGTTCTTTTGATAAACTTATTTACAAATTTTCGATTTTTTTATTTACAAAAATACCAGATATATCAAAAATCTGTCTAGAAACTTGTAAGAAAATAATTGACTCTGTTCTTCTATATATTTATCATTTTACATTTAAAGTTCTAATCAAACAATTCCAATATCACTTTTTTTTTGTGTTCCATTTTACTTCATTTTAACGTTTTTAATTTCTAATACAGAATGAACCATACAATAAATACTTGTATTGTTTAAGGTCTAATATTCTTTTTAGATTATATTTCTACTAATTGTATAAATAACGAAAGCGTTGTTGATGCGAAGCAAATAAGAGATTATCTCTTCGAATACTCAACATTCATTCGACAAATACAATATTGATGCATTAGTAATTTCTCTCGATGTGTAATTTAAATTATAATTATAATAAATAAATTATAAATAAACACGTTTATTAATAGTCTCCATTCATTTATTAGCTTGAAGAGAATCTAAATACATAATAGAAGAAAAAAGGGGCTAATATCGCTGATTGTTCTAAGGAGCATATAATAATTGAAATCCAGAAAATATTAGACAAACAAAAATAAAGGATCAAATTACATCGAAAGAGCATCATTCTCAATGATGTTCGATTCCATTCCACCCTGTTCAAAGATGATGAAACGTGGCGGAACGATAAACCGCCGCCTCGAGATGTTCGCCAACCGGCTAGCCAACCAACCGAGCAACCCACAGAACGAGCGGACCGCTCTTTGAAGCTGTCTTCCACTCGGTAACCGAGAAGACTAGCTGTCCGAGAAAGTATCACGACGTGCACATGTGTTAGGCTCTTGTACCGAACGTAACGCGTCGTCAGTAACACGAGGGAAAGAAAGATGAAGAAAGAGGAGGAAGAGAGAGGAGGCGGCGGAAGGTGGAGGTCGCGGACAGCTAGGCAGAAAATCGGAGGAGACAGGTTGTCAGAGCAGAAAAAGAGAAAGAAAGAGGGAGGGAGAAAGATAGAGATAGAGAGCTATGATTAGCCGGACGGCGACGCGCGCTCCAGCATCTGCGCGCTCCGGCGTCGTGCGTCGAGCACGTGTTTGCGTCGCCGTCGCCGTCGCCAGCGGCCCATACCGCGTACACGCGTCTGTCTGCGTCGTCGGTACGCCTGCCAGGAGCCGTCACGCTGTCCCGTCTTCGGTCGGCGCGCCGCGTCCTTCCACCCCGCCACCGCGTCACCCCGCTCGAAGACGTGAGATTTTTGGAACAACGCGAGACGAGGATCAATAGCGCGAGAGAGTATATCAAGTGTTTCGTCGACGGTTTTTCGTTAGAAGAGATGATGATTCTCTGACGGGGAGCGTATTCTTGAAATTGAATTTATTTGTCTTTATGTGCCTTGGTCTTCCTCGAGTGATGGTTGGATGAGGAGCGCTTGTGATAGTCAGACTTGTCAGATCCATTAGATTTTCGTCGAAGATATTCCTAAAAGGCGGCGTGATCCTTTGAGTCGGATATATTTGAGTTATACTCTTAGATTTCAATTCGTGGAATTCATTCGAGAGACAAGAATACTCTTTTGAAAAAGGAGGGAACTCGATGGAGCGCTAATCAGCGAAGTTAAATTAATAAACATACGTACATGTAAAATAATTAAAATTAAGATCTGCAAATAAGTAAACTACCATCGCAAGAAGACATTGAAGACGATGTTGAGAAGCGTTACTCTTTTGAGTCAAGAAATTGTATTTATTTATTATGAATTTACTTTAATTAGACACATCTCAGCAATAATTACGCACTCAATTCTAATAAAAGTAATTTATTCTTAAAAATTATTTTTTCTATTCGTCGCGTTAATCGTTCATAAAAATAAAATCGCAATATTACCCTGGGAGAGAAAACTCTAGTCCTTACTACAAAATTTTTATTTATCTTCGTTACAAGATTTACTTTTCAAAATAGTATTAGTACTTTGAATAAGTTCTCGCTGTTTTTTCGTGAAAATTAATGCCTTATTTAAAAAAAAACAGAAAAAAACATTCCTAATGATTCTGCAAGTTCAGTTAGCGTCTGACATGAGTCTTCATGAAGTAATGCCTCCAATTCTTCGTCTTCAAACTTTTTCGGTGCGCCAGAGCGTTCTTTATCTTCAACATCAAAATCATTATTTTTGAAGCGTCTAAACCAATCTCTGCATGTTGTTTCCGACAGAGCATGGTCGCCGTAAGTCTCAATATCTTCAACAAGAATTCTGTGTGCTTCAGCTGCAGATTTTTTTTGAATAAAGTAATGCAGTAAAATTCCCCGCAAATACTCTTTTTTTGGCACAAAACTCGACATGTTTAACACTATGAAAAAAAAAGTTTACACTTCGGCGCAATGACACATACTGAATTTCAAGCTTGCTTATAGTACTTCCCTATAGATGCGTTACCATCTTAAACTACACGCACGCAGTTCTGGTAACATCATCTGTTGGAAAACAGCGAGAACTTATTCAAGGTCCTAATAGCTATTCTGGTTTTCTTCTTATCGCGATTATCCCATTCGGACAGTTCGTTTTATCATTTCCCTGTCAATCCCAAATGATTTTATCTGTAAGAATTAACAGGGAAGATAAGAACACCGCTACTATGTCATTTTTCCTATGCAGGTGTGGTTCCAGAACAGACGGGCAAAGTTCCGACGGAACGAGCGGAGCTCGGCGATGAACCGGGGCATCTCCACGAGCAGGGAAATGGAAACTGCGCTACCGCTGCGTCCTATAAGGGTGTCGCATCCTCCGCAGCATCCGGTGGAGAGCAGCGCGGAATCGTCGCAGAGCACAGCTGCTACCACCCAGGTGACGGCGCAGTACTCTTACAGCGACTATTGGCGAACGGCGCCGCAGCATTACGCGGTGCAAACTGCCGCGACCGCCGGTTGCCACGGCTTCGCCGCGAACGGCGGCCTGACGAACGTGAGTCTTCCACCATACCATCATCATCAGGCTGACATCCACCACGGTACCCTCGACGGAACCGCCGGTCTGAGCGCCCTGAGGTTGCGAACGCATCCTTACGGTTCGACGTATCCAGCGATGCACGCGAGTATGTGACATCGTCTTCGGAAATCGAGTCTTCGAGAACCCGAATATGTAACTCTAAGCCTTTGAAAATGTAATTTAGATCGAGGGAATTTAATTATCTGAGATCACGTGCACGCATGCACGAGATCAGATTTATTTAAATCATGAAAATATTTTTATCCAAAGAAAAAATACATGTAAAATAATAATCTTTCTTCCCGACGTTGTAAGACTTAAGACACATGCGCGACGCGAAACTCGCGGTTTTTAGGAATTATTTCTAGGTTCTCCACGATCCTCCGTCGCGGCAACTGATCAGCAATCGTCTTGATTTATAAATTTGCGCATCGAAGACTGGAATACTTATTATTATGGTTTTATTAATGATTTTCTTTACTCACGGAGCAGATGGGTTCCGTTCGAGTTGCTCCATTTTGGAGATACTTACGATACGACGAGTGAAGAATCATTTATCGGAATTTTTATAAAAGTGATCGAAAGTTCGCTCGAATCGTCCAAGCCAAAGATAAGCTCGACTGTTAAGAATAAATTTGAGATCATAGTTTTTTCAATACGATCTCGCGCAGCATCCCTGGGACTATGTGCAAAAGGATAATTCGGATATTCTACGAATTATCGCTGCAAACGTTGTCCAACGTTGATCATGTGCCTTATAACCAACAATAATGATTAACTGATTAGATTAGGTTTAAGTTCTAAGTTCTGAACACAGGGTAACAAGTAAATAAGTCATAGCGCTTCTTTTTCCCATCGATAGAGTATAAACACATTAAGTTGAGGAAGTATATTAGAACATCGCAATATTTTAATACAGGATATATACAGAAAACGGCATTCAACACGAAGTTATAGCCTTATACAGATATGTAGACGACATAGTAAAGACAACAATCGTGTGCAATAAAAACATTGAGGTCGGAGAACGTCTTGGAGTATGTTTTCTCATTTACATATATATATAATCTGAAAAGTACACAACATATAGAGATATATGTAACAAATACATGTATATATGTACACATATCGAAATATATATTGGCACAGGATTAGAATATTAGATAGTCAACATACATTAATCGTATCCGTATCTTGTCTTATTCTTAAAAGGATTACTCTCAACTCTCAGCTAGTACTATGAAGTTTTTTTTAATTTTGTGGCACAAGAAAATGGTGTAATTAGAGGTAAAGTATAAATAATAAAAGATCTCATATTCATAAAGTAATAAAAGAAAAATAAAAAATAAAGTTCTTTTCTTTATTAATTTTTATTATTAAATTTCTTTATTAATTTGGACGATATTTTGGACATTGAATAACTTAAAATCAACAGCTTAAAAAATGTATATTACCTGCTGAGAGTTAAATATCAATGTCTATATCAATCATCTTGGACCATAATATTATAATTTAACAAGACAAACATTCAAAAAACATCAAAAGGATACCTACAAGGCATCCAAAACGTTATGGTATCTAAAATGTATTTGACGTTTTTTTCAACTTTTGTGTTTTTTCTGACCTGTATTGCCTTGATAAGTATATTAACAACCTTGGAAAATTTCATCGTCATATTGAATATATAAAATTCATGATTTCCATCTTCATAAGCTCATCCAAATTCGATTGTTGATATCTTCAACATATATATTTTTTATTCTATGCCTCAATACTATACCGTTACTTGAACATTCTGCACAACATTGCTCCAATCGAGCTTGGACGGCACCAAATAAAAAGCCGGTGCAATCTTACTTCCACAAGGGCACTGACTGCCAGCAATCCAGCTGTACGAACCGAGTTTTGTGTTACATTTAGGGCAATTCAATTTACCCTCAACACTATGTGTAATATCGGGCATCCAGGCCAATGGTTCTACGAAGTAGATCTTGTCACAGAGTTCAACTCGCGCCAACTCGTCTCTCCTCTGGATCAATTTACCACAGTTCTCACCGTTCTTCGTGGTATCCTTGGTGCTAATATGCCGCCAGATCTGCTTCTCACGTGGTGCATGAGGCAAAATATTACTGGCGCTCGCCACGATGCGACGGCACTTCTTACAACGGTAAACCGACGGTTCAGGACGCACGGTTGTCAGCGCGGGATCTGGCTTCACTAGATCGACACAGCTCTGGGGAAGAATACGAGCTTTACGCACCTTGTCAGCGGCGATCTGCAATCGATACATCTTGAACTGCACATTGGTATTGTCAACGCCATAATCCATACCCTCATAAAGCTGTAATTGTGCTATGAAGCCGGGGTTCGGTGCGATAAAACGACGCTTTGACTTCACCACATTGAACGCATCCACGAAGCTCAACTGGTGTTTCTTCATGATATACGCGATTACCAAGGTAGCGGATCGCGACACACCGAAATAGCAATGCACCAGTATCCTGCCGTCATAGTCGAGAGCACGGTTGATGAATTCATAGGAATCTTCAAAATGCGTTAACAGATCTTCTCGCGGCATATCCGTCGCTTGAATGTACTTTATCATTAAATTCGGGAGACGTTCTTGGATCTTTCTTGGTAATGGACAAGAATCTATCGTTAGTATATGAGTTATTCCAGCTTTCTTCAGCCAGTCAACATCTGTGGCAGCCGTGAGATTACCCAGGAACAAGCCTGGCTCGATCTCATCAAAGCTGCACGGACCAGCGTCAAAATCTCCTAAACTCGTGCCTCCCTGCGCCATACTCAGCACTCTGTAATCATGAGCAAAGCTACGGAGGATATTTCTGAACCTAATTTTACAATTTCCTAGCTACTTCATTATTTGTCGCTTTCATCCAATATATATGGCAGTATGAAAAATTATGACGCATTCCACGTTGATAAATAACATTTACCACACTTACGACGATACAGGAACAAAATGGGAGTTTAAAAAAATGGAATTGGTAATTTTCACTACATGCTTAGGCTAATGACACTTATTTGATTCTTATTTTGCATTATTCACATAAATCCTTATAAAGACAAATAAAATATACACGATGCTGAATATGTCACTACAAACAAAATATTAACAGGATAAAATTTAGATCATTAATGTCCATCTCTACCAATGTAGGTTAATTTTAATCTTGGTTTAGCTCATCTTTTCCTAACTTCTAATGTTCATTTCCATCAATGTAGATTAATTCTAATTTCGGTTTAACTTACGCTATATCTTTTTCTAGTTCTAAAAATTAGAAAAAGAAAAGCGTGAGTTAAACAGAGATTAAAGTTAAAATCTACATTGGTGGAAATGAGCATTGGAATTAGAAAAAGAAAGTTAAATCAAGATTAAAATTAACCTACATTGGTAGAAATGAACATAAATTATCTAGCTTATCTAGCAAGTGAAATACTATCAGTTTGCAAGCAGATTTGAGCTGAATATATTGCAGTAGGATGAATCACATCAACTGTTTCTGCATTAAATATTTTATACGACAGAAGTCATAAACAACAGATTCTGTCGTCCTAATCATTTAGATGGAAAATATCATTTCTGTCAATCTGCAATCTATCATATGTTGATGCTGTCACATCTCTGCTTGCATCCAGCCAGCAAGATTTGTGGCAGATCTTGCGAGATCTATTTCCGACAGATTTGACTGAAATAAATTGATAAGATTTGACCATAAGCCAATATTAAAACGTGCGAAGACAACAATTGGGTGTACGATAATTGGCTGTCGCGATAAACAAGAGGCACACAAAATTAATGGTAAAGATAAAGTATATAAGTAAATGGTAATGATAAAGTAGAAAAATAAACTTGCCTGGACAAAGAAAAGGTTATCCTTACCAGCCAAAATACACGATATCAACGACCATCGAATCTACTTCCAAGAGACATGCCTTGCGTATGGAAGGACTACGTTTGATTTGCAACTCACTTGGTGCACGCAATCTCGATTAAAGTACAATGACAAAACGATCCGCGTGTGATATTCCCCCTGTTGCGGTCCAACGAGACTCCTCCGAAAGGCCGGCTTTCGATCGAACTATCAATCTTCAAGAAACTTTGACGCGACGACGAGCATCCGATGAACACACGGAATATCGCCGCTCTCTAACATTATTGTCATCGAAAATGTAAATAACAATTTTCAGAAATCAATTGCGCATCCCACGCGGCGCCTCATTGCACCATTCGGTGCACTCAGTGCACTCTCGGTGCACTTGGGTGTGTTCGAAGACAGTCTTGGTTACTGCCGACCGTCCCGTTTAGGGATTCCGTGCGCGCGCATGTATAGCTCCGCGCATGCGTAATCGTGCGATTACAGTACCTGAGATGAGTTGGGAGATAACCTTAGAACATATATAATATGGAAGAGGAATTGAACGTTGAGCCTGAAGCAAACATCTGTGCGAGAGAGAAAGCTATAGACTCCCAAATGTTTGTAATGCGCATGCGTTGATCTCAGTTGTCAATCTCACATGTGTTTCACGTTGATTATACGTTATTATTACAGAAACGTTAAATACATAGCAAAAATGCCAAACGCATATTGTGTGTTGTGTGGTAATCGCGATAAATTGGTTTCATATTATACGTAAGTAACTGTATAAAATATTATATGCATGCATTGAATTATGTGATAACAAATAGGTTATGTTTTTATATTATTTTATATTATTTAATGATATTCAATGTTTTATATTTATTTGTTTATATATAAAATAGATTTCCGAAAAATAAGGAATTTCGTGAAAAATGGCTGTCTTTTTGTGGCATCAACGAAAAAGTTTTGAACACAACAACTAAATTATGTTCAAATCATTTTCATTTTCATTTTCATTATGTTCATAACAAAAAGATTTTATTAGACATAAGTTTTCAAAATTAATTCATTTTAAACATCAATAAATATATATTTTTCTTCAATGTGTCTATATTAATATCTATTCGATTTAAATCAACTAAGAAAGTGGCGCGCTAGCGGCGGTACTAACGCATGCGCATTGTGAACATTTGGGAGTCTCTAGCTATCTCTCTCGCACAGATGCTTGCTTCAGGCTCGGTGTATAAGCAATATAGGCAATTCCTCTTCCATTTATATATGTTCTAAGCAGATAACGCTTCCTTATGGGGAACTGAATTGGCGAAATACGCGCTGATAAACGCGCCCTCTTGCCGCGTTTATTACAGTTACGTAGAGTTTGTAAGAAATCGTTGTCCGATCGATGAAACAGAAATAGCTGAGTAAACGTTACGTATTCCTACTATATCGACAACGTTCATCATACTTTAAAATGCACGGATGGTAAGTCGGGATGATCGTTACCTTCTTTCCTTTGAAAAAAATCATGTATGAAAGGAAATGATAAACATCAAAAATTATTTTTGATAAAATACTACAATGTAATAATAAATACTTTATCAACACCTGCCCTTCATTCATTTATGTCTTTGTTCCTCTGTGCTTTAATGCACACATTATACTAACATCATCTACTGATATGCGAAGCTATATTTATTTTACGTATTTATGTAATAGTTTTTCATTCGCAGAAGTCTTTTATATACTTTTATAGATAAGAGTACCCAACATGATTGATTCTGTACATCCCTCGTCTTTACTTTCACGTAAGTTTATGCGAGAAACAAAGCCAAAAAAATGTCAAGAATCGATTACTTTTGGCGCATATTTAAAGCAACTTATATCATATATCGAATATCTAGAAAAACTAGAAAAATTAATGGTCTTAAAATATTCATATGAGCCGCCGGAAAGTAAAAGTACACGTAACTTTTTTTCGGCTCGTCGAGATGGCCCTGATGCATAAAAAGTTAATGTTCAAAAAATTGAATTGTAATTATTACTACCTTATTAGAAATTTTATAACGCATCTTTTTCCAATTTGAAGAAAATTGATATGTCTTATTATTTTCGAAAAAAAAACGCAAAAACTGAATTTTTAGAGAACACGAATTTAATGAAATTTTTTACTTCAACTCGTTAAGAAACACAAAGTTCTGAATATTTTTCAATGAAACTTACAGGAAGTACAGCTTAATCTATTCTAAAGACGATAAACTTTGAATAAAAGCGAAATATTTATTTTGAAAATTGTTAATAATTTTTTTCTGGTACTATGTCAAAATTATTATTTGCAATGTTCAAGAGCTTCGTTTAGCGGAAAAATTTTCAGTGAAGAAAATGTTCATTATGATATAATAAAGATTTGTGTAAAGTAGTTTTACACTCAGTGTTACCGTTTAGGAAATATTATTAAAAAACTATTTTCCGTCAAAAGCGCGAAATCAACAATGTATCGAGCAAGCTACTGCCAGCTTCAGGGTTGCCAGATCGAGTGACACGCCGCTCAGATCTTTTCTTCACTGAAAGTTTTTGCGTACTTAAAATTTTTCCGCTAAACGAAGCCCTTGAACATTGCAAGTAATAATTTTGACACCGTACCAGAAAAAAAATTATTAACATTTTTCAAAATAAATATTTCGCTTTTATTCAAAGTTTATCGTCTTTAGAATAGTTTAAACTATACTTCCTGTAAGTGTCATTGAAAAATATTCAGAACTTTGTGTTTCCGAACGAGTTAAAGTGAAAAATTTAATTAAATTCGGGTTCTCTAAAAATTCAGTTTTTTGTGATTTTTTTTCGAAAATGATAAGAGATATCAATTTTCTTCAAATGGGAAAAAGATGCGCCATACCATTTCCAATAAGGTAGTAATAATTAAAATTCAATTTTTGAACATCAACATTTTAGGTATCAGGGGCCATCTCGAGGGAACGAAAAAAGTTACGTGTGGTTTTAGTTTCCGGCGGCTCATATAAAACAATGAAATTGTTTCGATTGCACGTTTGGATGTCGCGGACGTTCAAGGTTACCAGACGTAAACATTGCAGCGTCCTTTGATTTACCGAAACGTCGCGAATCCATTAGTTACTTGTGTGTTGACGTGCTCGCAGCATCTCGCTTTCGCGAATCTAATGGAATAATTTGATATTGTTTTAAGTATCAAATAATCGAGAACAACAAACTTTTGAACGCTTTTTCGCTTTTTGTGAAACTGGTGTTTTAAATTATTTGTCTCAGAGAAGAATAGACAATTACGTGCGAGCACCAGCAAGTGCGCGTAAATTTTTCTTCTTATTTTGACAGACAGTGTATACTTGGTCGACATGTCTGTTTATAATCGGTGCCATTATCGCGATTGTACTAACAGAAAAGAAGATGGACATCGGTTATTTTGTTTTCCAAAAACAACCGATTCGCGGTTTGAAACTTGGATTGTGCATTCAGGTAATGTTTTTAAGTATAGTTAATAGAACAATAATATACCACGAAAAATGACTTTTGTTCAAATGTGCAGTTTTGAGCTGACGAAAGTGACCATTGCTAAGAATCGTTTACACAACTTCTAACGACGGCACGCATGTTTCAGATTTTGTTTTTGTTATTCGGAATTGCTTACCTTTAATGATACGATACTACCAAAAAGTGCTCAAGTTTGAACAAATGTTAGTTCGTGATACACGTATTTTTTTCGACATTTGAATAATTTCTAATAATCGATCGCATTTTCAACATTGTTCGTGTAATGCGGAATTAATTACTATTAGCCCTTTAAAGCCCAAGTATGCTGATTTTTTACGTTGAATTTGATTGTTTACTGCATTTCCAAAAATTTATATTTAGTTCGACACACAATCGTTATCGCTGTTTCGAATGCCGCTGAGAAAATGTAAAAAGAAATCATAAAACCTCACTGCAAAAACAAAAGAAATAAATACAAAATACCGCTTTTCATTGTATTTTTTTTATAAATTCATATTTTTTTATGGGAAGACATTTTTGTATTTTCCAAGGAATAATTTTAAAACTGCCATTTTAGAAAAAACAGTATTTTCTGATCATGATCTTATTTGTTGGATATCGGGATCACTTTTCCGACATATTTCGTAAAGATAAAAAAATGTTTTTTTTTTTTAAATAGTGATTTTATTAATGACATTTAAGGTTACAAAACAAGTAGATTATCAAAGATAATGCTCGCAAAATCCTTATCGATTTGAAAATTAAAACTTAACATTATTGTTTTTATAAATGAGATTTACTTAATTAAAAATCAAGTATGTCATGATAATTAATCTTACTATTCCTTTTAAAAGTAATAGTTTTAAGTTTGAATTTAAAGTCTTTCGAATCAATAAAGATTTCGCGAGCCAATTTCAGTTTGGCGCAGCTAAAATTACCGAAAAATGTCGTTACCACTTCTTTTTTCAAAAGTAGCGAAAAATCTATCTTTTAGGCACGACTTTGTCCTAAATGGAGTTTTTAGTGCGATACGTTTAAATAAATTCTGCAATTTTTATATTTGGCAACCTATTGTCAGGATCATATATTTTTAGGCAACTTAGTCTTATGGTGTAGGGAAATTTCTGATCTTTACATTGGTGGTCCATTTTTCCATCAAAGTTATCAATGAAAAGAAATCAACAAAAAGCGCAACATGTTTTATATGGCTGATAGGACAAGGGACCACCGAAAATGATGCAACTTGTAATTTTCTTCTTCCTTTTCCAATCTTTTTTCAAATAAGTTTCATCCTTACAACATATGAGTAATTTTGTATGAATTAAATTACCCACAAAAGGTTAGGGACCCTAAGAGTTTTGGAAACATCTTACATTTAAGGTTAATTTTATCCATAAAACATATTAGTGTATAAATTTTGCAGTGGGATAATGGCCTATAAAGGTCCTCTGTATGAAATAAACTAAGATTGTTAAATAACAGATTTTGCATAAGCGCATATTTATTTTGTAAAAACACTATACAGAAATTGTTGAAATTTTGAATGACTGAAAATCAGTAAATACTTATTAAAAATGTCGCACTAATTTCATACATTTCGTAGATATCAATTTCAAACTATATCTCAAATTTGAGTGATAATACTCAGTCTCGTATAAGCACGTATATTTCTCACATATTCAAACTAGTTGTTAATAGTAATAATAATGTATAGAATGTCAAATCAAGTTGTAACTTATGCCAGAATTAAGGGCTAATTTGATGCTCTCGAAATATCCCAATTCCACATTTATTCATTCTCAATTTTGAATGAAAGAGGAAGGCGGTTTGCAGCTTTACATAAAGCTAGCGAGACACTCCAATAAAAATAGGTGGACATAAAAAAAATAAGTATGCCACAATTCAGGGCTAATTGAAGGCAGCGCATCAATATGCATATACAACTGATGACCAAATCAAGATAGTACAAGTCAACAAATCAAGTATAATATCATGTTTACAAAATGTTTTCTAGGTCGTCAATATTAATAACGCATCTGCTATAACATTGCCATTCTCGTCCGACCCTAATTCCTTTCCTTCTCGACAAAATATTTGTTAGAGTAACTAATTACTATATAATCAATTTGAACGTGCGTATAATACTTTCAAGTTAATATATTTCATCTATTTCCTGGTTCATTAGTTTCATTCAACATTTCTTATTTATTCAAGAAAATATTTTGTTAAACTACTAGCTTATTTAACTAGAAGATTTCATTATTGAAATAAGCACGTAGATCAGAACTCAGCAAGTAAACATTTAGTCTACTTTACCAATTGAAGGCCACTTTCTGGGTCTATTTTTTCGAAATTTTCGATTTTCGAAAAACATCATTTTCGTGTACCTTATGTATCTAGAATTAGTGTACAAATAGTTATAAGTCGATTACCGACCGAGAATCAGTCGTACAGTCGCTTATAGGCTAGTACTTATGAGAGCGCACAGAAGATTTGATTTGGTCAAAACCACGTTTTTCGACCTTTCAGACACGATTTTGAGAGAGCCATTTAACCGATCGGGCTGAAATTTTCAGGAATTGTTCCGAACAGGTGTACTTTTAGCTCGTACTAGAATTATAATTTTTCGTTTATATTTAACCCCTTTTTTTAAAGACCATTTTTGGGGTAAAATATTCTGAAATTCGCCATTGTCGTGTTTTATGCTCAAAACGTTCAATAGATAAAATTTATTCTACACCCACAATCGGAAAATTTTTGAGTCGCTTATTTCGAATATAAATGTTGGTTTTTTCAAAACAAAATTACAAAATTACAGTTTCGTGACCATTTCCCATATTTTATTGAGAAATCTGAATCTCACTGACAGCATAAGACGACACTAGACGTTACAAGGCAAACCCATCCAGAGTACATTGCTTTTAAAACTGGTTTTCATCAATTTTTATGAACTTTTGAAATAACTGCGCGATTGTCAATTATTTCAATTTTATAACACGTTTTACTTGAATCATAATTTTTCAAAAAATAACTTGCAATTATACAGGAAACGAGTCTTTGAGGAAGTGGCCTTCAAGTTCAATTCGAAGAGCAGGACTTTGTGAGGAACATTTCTATCCAGAATCTTTTTGGAATACTGACAGGTTAAAGTTGCGACCAAATCAAATCCCTATTTCCTATAAACCTCACACGGAGCATTCACCAGATGGAGCAAATTCGGGAGCAGAACAAGAAGAAATAGGTAATGTTGAAGCACAAACAGATGATACTGTGAATGGAGAATTCTTATCTCAAAATGAAAAAAGTCAAGAATGGACAATAGATTGCCTGGAGAAAACCGGAGAAGAAACTCACAATACGAATGAAATGAAGAAATGGACTGAATCGAGTTCAAAACGTGCAAATGATGCTGACAATAACGAGAGGTTCGATATGCACATTACTTATCCGCGTGCTTCGATAAGTCAGGGTCTTGTGAACATACATGAAGAAAGTGATGATGACTTAGAGTGGTGTGCCATCGAACCACCATTAAATAAACAGTATTCTGGAGATGAAGAGCAGCGGCATCTGAACGAAGACCTTGACCGTCAGAAGTAAAGAAATTAAAAGCAGAACACGGTAGAATGAAAACGGAATATGCTACAATTAAAAACGAAAATGTAAACTTTAAAAAGGCGTACGATGTAATAATGAAGAAATTTATGCGATTGAAAAAAGTATCCCAAGAAAAGGAAACTAAGAACAAGAAGACGATTGCTTCGTTGAAGAGGAAGAAAGTGTCCGTTCCTGAATTTTTAGATTCACACAACTGCAAAAATCCGACATCTCGTGCAATAGTAACATTACAGTTACGTGATAAAAAAATTTCATTCAATAAAAATGAAAAGGATCTTGCCAAAAGATTTATGTATTATTCCGCGTCATGTTACAGACACCTGAGAAAGGCTGGATTACGATTACCACATGAAGCAACAGTTCGAAAGTGGATTGCTAAATATGACATTAAACCCGGATTTAGTGACTCTATTTTTTCGGCATTAAAAACTAGAGCAGAACAATTGCCAGATGATGATAAACTGTGTGGATTAAAATGGGATGAGTTAAGCATAAAGAGTTCAGAAGAGTATTCCAAGTTTTGCGATGTTATCGAAGGCTTAGTGGATTTAGGACCTTTAGGGCGAAGAAAAGAGATAGCAACGAATGCATTGGTATTATCATTGGACAGTATAAATGCAAAAAATGCATGGAGTCAACCAATTGCATATTTCTTAACAAATAAAAGTACTACTGGGAATGAAATCGCATCTTTAGTAAAGTCCACTTTAACAAAATTGTCAGAGTGTGGGGCTGATGTGAGAATACTTACCTGTGACCAGGCAGGACCGAATCAAAAATGTATGTGGACTGCGTTTGGAACATCCAAAGACCAACCATACTTTATATACGAAGGACGGCGTTATTACTGCTGCTTTGATTTCCCCCACTTAATCAAGAGATTAGTCGGGCAGCTACGGACTCACAGATATTTATATGAGAAGGAAGGTAATATAATTGCTAATTTTGAAGATCTTGTCAAAGCTTGGCAGATACGACAAACAAAGTTCCAGCCAATTACTTAGTCATATAACCGAAATTCACATGGCTCCAAATAACTGGGAAGTTATGAACGTTCAGAGAGCATTTCAGCTTCTCGGGAAAAGGTTTGCAAAAGCAATAATACTTGCTGGAAAAGACCCTAAAAGCGGACTTCAAGAGAGCAAACCGTGCACATGGGAAAGAACTGCTTCATTTATAGAAGAAATGGATAAAGTAATCGATGCTGCTAATTCTTATAAATTAATATTCCATAATCCCCAAAAGCGACCACTCTCATGCAGAAATCCGGAAATTTACAAGACACTAAAAAACTTCGTGAATTGGTCAATTAACTGGACTACGAATGTAAAAACGAAAAACCAAGCTCCATGTTTACAAGGCTTACCGTACTCAATCAATGCAATTCTGCAGATGTATGATGACATAAAAGAAGAGTTCCCAAATTTTGAATTAGCGACTGGTCTTTGTAATCAAGATTCTTTGGAGCACTTATTTTCAAAACTTCGCCAAAGAGGTGGTCATGTTATAAATCCTACCGCAAGAATGATTCGTTTATCATTAAGACATATATTGTCAACAGGCAATATTCAAGGCGGTAAAGGGGCGAATGTGAATATTCAAAATGATGCTCACATGTTATTAAATGAACCGAGTGCCGTTGAAGCACAATTTGTGAAAGAGTGTGAGCAAAGTTCCATGACTATGGATGAAGATATTGTAGATAATATTGACAAGAATGATGAAGAAATCACGAAGATACTAGACGGAATGACGAACGATGTAGATTTTGACGCCACCGACGATGCAGAGAGACAAGAAACGGACGATGCAAGTTCGAGTAAAAAATGCAAACAAGCCGACAACTCCAGTGACTCCTGGAAAAAGTTATCATTTTATGAACAAAATGCAGTATCCTTTTTCGCAGGATACGTTGCTTATAAATGTTTCATAAATTGCGATGAGTGTCGGAATATAACAATGAAAACTCCAATGGAAGATATCGAAGAAAATGAATTATACATTCGATTAAGAGAATATAAAAATTTCGACGAAGATGCTCCAGAAATTACAAAATTGACGAGACCGACACAACTTTTCTCGACAATCATTTATGAACAATTGAAGATTTTCGACGAGATATGGGAAAATTATTGGAAATCGGAAAACTTAATGAAACAATTGACACGCGAGGCTGAAATTCGTTTAAATCTGGCCATCCCATCATGGTTGGATAAAAGTAATTCGTGCTATGACCATCGATTACACGCTCTGGAATTTATGTTTAGAGTTAAACTATTCGCGAAAACGCGACAACGTAACGCACAAAGACAAGCGCAGAAAAGTTCTTTGAAGAAAAAAGGTAGAAAAGTAAATATTGTTATGAATAATTGAATACTGCCAAAGAAATAAAATTAAATCGCCCTTAGAAGTATCAAGTGAACCATATCGGAAAATTTTATGATAATTGGATTAATAGTTTTGAAGCTGTGCAGGTTTTAAGTTGTTACCGCAAGCGCGTTATCGAGAGCGCCGTATACACGTTGGCGGAACTTGGCGAACAAAGGCGGGCCGCGGGCGTCGAGAGTTTTTCCCAAAATCGCAACAATGAAATAAAGTTCGCGGTTCGCGTAACAACTTAAATCCTGTACAGTTCAAAAAGTATTAATCCAATTAATATGAAATTGTCCAGGAAACTTTAATAAACTCTAATGAACAACTTTCTCAGTGGAACTTTGTCGTATAGCTTCAAATTCGCTTGATAAACGAACAGCTTGAACGTATCAAAACACGTTTTTCAGTACTTCGCAGAAAAAAATTCATAACTTTTTTGATTTTTAAGATTTTGAAAATTTTCTTTTTGCATTAGACGCGGAAAACTCTTCCGATCAATTTGATATTTGGTTCTTTGCCAAATTCTTAAAAGTGATTTCACTACCGCGAGTTGAAGTGAAAATATATTGAAATTCCGTATTAAATTAAAATGACGTTTTTGACGTTTATTTAAAAAAGTATAAAATTTAAAAATTTTTGATCAAGGAAAAAAAGATGCGTTTCAAAATTTTCTACAAATACCTGCTTTTACATTTTCAATCAGAGCACTTTTGAAAATTTGACATTTGGACAATATTTTTCCAGCGGAATCCGTGCGTACCCCCTTCTTGCATGTATATGGGCTATGTCCTGATGGCGTCCTGTGGACGTCCTGTAGACGTTTTGAGGACGTCCTGTGGACGCGTTGAGGACGTACTGTGAGCGTCCTGTGAGCGTCCTGTGGGCGTCCTGTGGGCGTCCTGTGGGCGCCCTGTGGACGTCTTGTGGACGACCTGTGAGCGTCCTGTGGGCGCCCTGTGGACCTCCTGTACACCCCCTGAAGACGTAATGAGGACGTCCTGAGGACGCTCTGAGGGCGTCCTGTGAGCGTCCTGTGGGCGTCCTGTGGACGACCTGCGAACGTCCTGTGAGCGTCCTGTGGGCGTCCTGTACACGCTGCTCTGAGGACGTAATGAGGACGTCCTGAGGACGCTCTGAGGGCGTCCTGTGAGCGTCCTGTGGGCGTCCTGTGGACGACCTGTGAACGTCCTGTGGGCGTCCTGTGAGCGTCCTGTGGGCGCCCTGTGGACGTCCTGTACACGCCCTGAGGACGTAATGAGGACGTCCTGAGGACGCTCTGAAGGCGTCCTGTGAGCGCCCTGTGGGCGTCCTGTGGACGACCTGTGAACGTCCTGTGGGCCCTGTGGGCGTCCTGTGGGCGTCCTGTGGGCGCCCTGTGGACGTCCTGTGGGCGCCCTGTGGACGTCCTGTACACGCCCTGAGGACGTAATGAGGACGTCCTGAGGACGCTCTGAAGGCGTCCTGTGAGCGTCCTGTGGGCGTCCTGTGGACGACCTGTGAACGTCCTGTGGGCGTCCTGTGGGCGTCCTGTGGACGTCCTGTGGGCGTCCTGTGGACGTCCTGTGGACGTCCTGTGGGCGCCCTGTGGACGTCCTGTACACGCCCTGAGGACGTAATGAGGACGTCCTGAGGACGCTCTGAAGGCGTCCTGTGAGCGTCCTGTGGGCGTCCTGTGGACGACCTGTGAACGTCCTGTGAGCGTCCTGTGGGCGTCTGTGGGCGCTCTGTGGACGTCCTGTACACGCCCTGAGGACGTCCTGTGGACGCTCTGAGGGCTGTGAGCGTCCTGTGGGCGTCCTGTGGACGTAATGTGGACGTCCTGTGGACGCTCTGAGGGCGTCCTGTGAGCGTCCTGTGGGCGTCCTGTGGACGACCTGTGGTCCTGTGACGTCCTGTGGGCGTCCTGTGGGCGCCCTGTGGACGTCCTGTGGGCGCCCTGTGGACGTCCTGTGGACGCCCTGAGGACGTCCTGTGATGAGGACGTCCTGAGGACGCTCTGAACGTCCTGAGGACGCTCTGAGCGTCCTGTGAGCGTCCTGTGGGCGTCCTGTGGACGACCTGTGGACGTCCTGTGGGCGCCTGTGGACGTCCTGTACACGCCCTGAGGACGTAATGAGGACGTCCTGAGGACGCTCTGAAGGCGTCCTGTGAGCGTCCTGTGGGCGTCCTGTGGACGACTCTGTGGACGTCCTGTGGGCGCTCTGTGGACGTCCTGTGGGCGTCGTAATGAGGACGTGGACGCCCTGTGGACGTCCTGTGAGCGTCCTGTGGGACGTCCTGTGGGCGTCCTGTGGACGTCCTGTGGGCGCCCTGTGGACGACCTGTGAGCGTCCTGTCCTCCTGTGGCGTCCTGTGGGCGTCCTGTGGACGCCCTGTGGACGTCCGTCCTGTACACGCCCTGACATGAGGACGTCCTGAGGACGCTCTGAGGACGTCCTGTGAGCGTCCTGTGGGCGTCCTGTGGACGACCTGAGGATGTCCTGTGGGCGCTCTGTGGACGTCCTGTACACGCCCTGAGGACGTAATGAGGACGTCCTGAGGACGCTCTGAGGGCGTCCTGTGAGCGTCCTGTGGGCGTCCTGTGGACGACCTGTGAACGTCCTGTGAG